>VYZP01049941.1:0-24354 GCA_013400635.1 Hypocryptadius cinnamomeus
TTCATCTACACAGGAGATGGAGGCAAGGCCAGGTGCTGGCTCCCACTGTCAGCCTAATTGGAAGGTCCTTCTGCTCCCCAAAAGGGAAATTAGGTAAATAAGCAAATATGTTAGCAACAAAAACATGTTCCAGGTGGATGATCAAAGGGGTTTCATATTCAGTAATAATTTACAATATTAATATAGTGGCCTGAAAAAACAAGCACAACCAAAAGAATCAGAAGTCATATTGCTCAAAGGAAACAAAAAACCACCAGTTATAGGTCAAAACCCTTTTAAAAACCATTTTCAGTGTGATTCTCAGCCTCCTGCTGAACAGCTGTTTGTGTTGATGAGGAAAATGAGCAGGATGCAGAGCCAGTGGTGTTGGACAGCAGCACTGAAACCCAGCTGGGTGGGATGATGATGGGAGCACTGGAGAAATCCTTTCCTCAGCCACCTGCATGCCTGAAGTCTGTGGGGTTTGGACACTGAGACTGCATCCAAAGGGATTCCTGTGGTTTATGGCAACCTTATAAATGGTGAAACCATAAGTTTAGCATTAGTGAGTGTAAAAAAAGTAAATTAAAAAAGGTGCAGATGGCTATAAAATAGGCTATAACATAAGTAGGTTTACTTTTTTTTTTCACCTGTGGACAGAAAGGAAACAGTGATGCTGAACCAGATGAGAGCAAACAATTACCAATACTTGGCTGAGTTTTGCAGTGAGAGTTAAGAGAGCTTTGCTCAGAGCCGAGTGGTAACATGATCCTCCTGCCCATCTTTCCACTGGTTTATAAACAAGTCACAGGCCTCTCCCCACGAATCAAACACATCCTCTGACGAGTCTATAAGTTTGGAGTTAGAGGAACAAATACTGGAAGCACAGTGAAGGGAACTGGTACAAACCACAGGGCACTCCTTGCTCTGTCCTGTAAGTCTCGTGTTCCCACTGTAGGCCACCTCATTGAGGTTAATTTCACTTTTGGAACAATTCTCTTCTCTCTCTCTGTCCATGGGAGAATATTTAATGTCTTTCCACATGTAGTGTGGCTGGATGATGCCGTCTGAAATGGTGTACATGGGTTCTGAGCTGGGCTCGGGGACGTGGCCGTTCATCTTGGAGAAGAGCAGGCCCAGCCTCTTGAAGGACTCCTTCTTGGAGCTGGAGAGTCTCTGAACTCTGTTCCCGTTCCGCACGAAGGAGCGCTTGCTGATCCCGTTGCTTTTTGGCTTCTCTTCCACCATGTTGATCCCAGACATGGTTTTAATCAGGGCAGACACGTTGAAGTCCTTTTTCTTGTTGGCTACATTGAAGGACACGCTCTTGGCTCTGGGCTTTTCTCCAGCACCGTCCTCGTTTGTTTCCTCCTTTTGGGACACCTCTGTGCTGCTGGTAGAGTAACTTCTCCTCTGGGGCTTCCTGTTGCCTAAGAGGTCAAGAACTTCATAGCGAAAACTCGAGATGTCCTGTTTTAATTCCTGGGGCAAGAGGAGACAGGAGTTACTCCCAGCAGCCTTATCTGACAGGAAGGAATGACCACATCCTCTTGGGAGAGCTGCTCAGTTGTGCCAGTGGCTGCTACCAAATCACACAAGAATATCAAATCCACGTCCAGTGTCACACAGAAATGTGCTGGTAGTGCTGAGAACTGGGGACAAGGCTTTTGTCTCCAAAGGCTGGGGACTGGCCCTGTTGATCAACCCCCTCTGCCCACCCCCTGCACATCCTAAGAAGTCAGAAAGAAGAGTTACAGAAGAGGGAAAACTGCTGAAACATGGCAGGAATCCTGTCTGGCTGATACGCCCAACTTTACATTTGTTGTTGAGTGAATATCCATCAACCCCAACCCATTCTTTGGCTCTGTCTGCATTAGGATTGGGAATATGATGTTGATTCAAATCACATATTTCATTCCTACTCTTTTCCAGTGCTTTTGTCTGCATAGCACATTGTATATTAAAATATGGGAGGTGGTCATATAGGAAAACACTCAATAATAACTCACTCTGCCCACAAAACCCCATAAGTCCATCAGATACATTCCCAGCTCCAGTCATAACCCTATTTCCACACATCACAAATCACCATAACAAGTTAGTGCAAACTCTGCAAGTGGCTGTTTGAATTAATAAAACAAATTATTATTGAGGAATAATAAATTACCTTGAAGTTTTCTTCAGTTAAACCTTCGTTGGTTTTGGAAGTTCTTATCATTGCAGCGACGTATCTTTTCACAAGATTTCTTATCACTTCCTGGAATAGGAAACAGTCCAAGTGATTCAATTGCTAGCTCAGCCCAAACTCTGTGTTTCCCTGAGCTCTTGCCAACAGCAGCTGTCCTGACTCTGCTGGTTAAAAACCACTCACCACCAAAAAACAAAATGCTTCCTTTTAAGCAGAGCAAACCTTGGGAAGGGGTGATACAGCTTCCACCTTATGGATGCTCAGTTTGTAGCTAAAGGCAAAGCAGTTGTTTTGTACTGGGGCTTGTAGATGTGCAAGTCGTGGAGAAAAAAAATCTTGGAGTGCTCTCTCCAAGCAGTTCTGGGATGTGCTCTTTAACCTCAGCTGCTGAAAGGTTTTACAATTACCAATCTCATGTGCACACTGCGTATCGTGATGGGCTAAATTTGGCATTTGAAGGTGGTTTATCAAGTATTTGAAGCCAAGGAGGCTATGTTAGCAATAAATAATGTGAAGAACAGCCAGGATCCCATGGGTCAATGGACATTCACCTCAAACCACATCTGCAGCTGCCTGAGTGTTCCCTAAGGGCAGAAACTCCTTTAAGGGTGGCTGCACCATCCGTGGGCAGCACTGGAAGGGCCAAATCACACTCTCAGTGACTTCTCCAGGGACTCTCACACCTCTGTGTCACCTGTCTGCTAGACTCCATGTTTTTGGTTGGATGAGCTCCATTTTGCTCTGCTCGTGTCCCTCCCTGATGGCTTCATGGAAGCAAACTGGTGCTTTGAGCTTGCATATTTATCTGTGCCAGCCAAAACACACCCAGGCTGTTTGTGCCTGTTGTGTGCAGGGAAGAGACTACTCCAAACCTGCTCTGCATCTCCCCCCCTTCACAAACAGGTCTTAGCAACACCAAGCTGAAGATGGTGTCTGCAGCGAGGCTTTGCTGGGAGGTTTTTAAGAGATCCCAATGTCGCAGCCGTAAGCTGTGCTGTGAAGTCAGAAAGCACCATATGCCAGTTGTCAAAGGTGACTAATTATGTTAACCACCAACTTCTGATGAAAGTGCTCTTCAGAAAGCAGGAGATGTCTTAAGTAAGACAAATTACTAATGGGATTTGGCAGTGGAGCCTAACGTACCACCTAGCATTTTGGAGAATTTTTTTCCTTCCAGCATGCTGGCATAATACATCTCACTGAATTCAAGGGCTGAAGCTGGTGTTTTTAATGAAGTTTCATCCTTTTGTAGGTTGAGTTTAATGAGTACTTGATGACAGGCAGGCTGAGAATAAACAAACCAGCAAGATTCAATAAAGGAATCATTCCTCCTTCCCGAGCTGTCCCAAACAAAATAATATCCCAACCACAGTCTGAGTTAGGGGTGCTTTACAAAACAGAGCAAGAGAGGAACAATTCAGGAGTGTAAAATGCTGCAGAAATAGTTTTAATCAGGATGTCCTGACAGCCTGATGGCAATGGGGATGTGACCTTGACTTCAGCAGCCACACTGAAACCTGCAAGTTTTCCACTACTCCAGAGGGGCTGAAAGGCAAGGACAGATTTACTGAACCATCCACCTCCAACAAGGAAATGCTTTAATCCATGATAAGCTAAATCCTCTTAGAGGACCTACACTTATCAAAATATATTCTGGAAGAATACAAGAATTGGAGTATTGGAAAATGAGGAGGAGAAAGAAACAGCAAATAAAAACTTTATGTGCCCAAAAGTTTACCTGGTAATGTTGATTCTGAATCAGGTTGTCAGCGTGACGTTCCTGGAAAGAGAAAGGCACAAGGATGTCACCTGTCTGGTCCTATCTTTCAAGCTCCCCATGGCCCTGAGCAAGTGTCTGAGGTTTATCTGGGTGTGTGTTCTACCCCCGCCTGTCAGAGCTGGGGCAGTCATCTCTGTTCAGATAAAGTTTTCTTTATCTCTCCCACAGCCAATCCTCCCTCCAGGAGATCTCTGCTGTTCATGGCCACTGAGTGTCCCTGCGTGGCTGAGAAAATTCCATCATCCCATGGGGAGATGCTCCGCCCAGGGGAGGAGCCAAGCATTCCTACCTGGATACAATCTGCCCCTGGAACACCACAGCAGCCTTTGCCCACTGCATTCCCAGAGGAGCAGCTTTCTTCTGCCCTGCATTCCCAGAGGGAGAGCAGGCCCATCTCCAGCAGCCCTGGAGCTTCAGAGGAAAACTCCCCCCTTGTCCAGGATCCCTGCTCCAGCAGAACCACAGCTGGCACTGCAGGAGGGCTGAGCCCCCATGGGATGGGACTGTGCCACCACCCTGACTCACAGGGGGTCAGCTCCTCTTCTGACTCTGGCAGTTGCGGTTTTTTTCTTTGTTTGTACTATTGCATTTGTATTTTAGTTTTCCTAGTAAAGAACTGTTATTCCTGCTCCCATATCTTCACCTGAGAGCCCCTTAATTTCAAAATCATAATAATTCAGAGGGAGGGGGTTTACATTTCCCATTTCACAGGAGGTTCTTGCCTTCCTTAGCAGACACCTGTCTTTTCAAACCCAGACAGCAAGTGATGATCCAGCAACCCTCTGCTGATCCCTCACAACCCTGAATATCCCCAACAACCTCCAGAAACCAAGAACAAGCCCGTGAGCTCCTTACTGTGAATGTTTTGAGGTTTTCATGCCTCTTCTGTTCATTGTCAGAGTCATCTCCTGGGCACAGCTGGTTGTGGATCCACTTGCAAAGGTACCAGACCGACTTGGGACTGGGGACAATGTTGAAAGGAGGGGGCAGAGTGGCGCCTTCGTCGAAGTAACTCATCCAGAGCTTCGTCCGCGCAAATTTCCACTCGATGTCCGCGTGGTCCTGTGAGAGGAGGGCAGAGACCATCAGCAGCTGCAGGCAGGTGTTCCTGGAGCCAGGCTGAGCAGGGGAGGGGTGAGGGATTTCTCCAGCTGCAGGCAGAGCAGTGTCACTCCTTACATCTGCCTCGCTGGGGGTGGGCGTAAAAAAATTGGTGTGAAATGTAGCTGGAGTGAAAAAATACCAACCACTGAGAAAGCAGAGGAGAGCAATACCCAGCAAGGAGAATTCCGTGTGCTAGAGGCCAGCTTTGTCCTCAAGAGGTTGTGCTTATTAGTTCACCAATGCAAGAAGCAAGAAAACACATTTCTTATTTTGCTCTTTGCTAGCACTTTTATTATCACAAACCACTGTTCCTCGTGTCTAAATACAATGAATTCTCATATTCTTCCCTGGGAAAAAGGTCTTCCATAGTGGTTTTTGATTTGTTTTTTATAGCCTCCATTAATTCTGCTCTTATAAGGAAATGACACATTTTATGTTGCCGTATTTTACATCTTGCCTCTGCATTATCCTTACAGAAGCCAGGAGATATTTTACTCTTGGGTTGGTGGGTTTTTTGCATTTATATTGTCACCATGATAGCTTGCCCTGATGTTTTTCACTCCAACAAAGTGGAGGTGGGAAGTTAACACCATTTCACAGCTGCACAGACAGACACAGGGTCCATACAGTCCCCAGGAAAGGAATGCTGAGTTATGGAAGGACTGACCTTACAGACATCAGAATAGCTGGGTATGGGGAGCAAAATTTAGTCAATTTTTAATGATGGTGGAGCCAACCAAGTAACACAGTGCATATTCCCTCCAACACCAGGGCAGAGGCAGCTCCCTGCAGCCAGAGATGCTGCAGAGACCCAAAACAGATCTCGTGCTGCTTTGTGCTAGTTTTAAAGTTGAAAAAAATGCCACTGTTTTGTAGGTTTTGCAGAAATTCTGACATTAGGCAGAAAGTGGGGGGGAAATAATTTGTGCTGAACGCAGCTGACACCAGCAGACTGAGCTGGAATGGTGTAGTGTGTGTTGTTAGCACTGCAGAGCAGCGCTAAGCTGATGGTTGTGACATTTCAGCCGCTCGGCATTTGCGTGAACGGTGTCTGACACCAGATTAAACCAAAGCCACGGTGATTCAGGCTAAGAACAGCACAAGGTGGGAGAAAAGGACAATGCAGGAGTTTAATTTTCTGAGGAGATTTCAGCGAGGCTGAAACAAGCAACTTATTGAGCGAGGGGTGCTGGGCTGCAGCTCTGGCAGGCAGGCACTGAAGTGTAGGACAGGGAGTTTAATAAAATATTGCTGAACATCATGCCCAAAAAATTACTACACTGACTCTCTGGCCATGCTCCAGTGCTCTGACACGAATAAAATATGCTCACATTTTGACAGTGAGGTGCAGCTGAACTCCATTTTGGTAATGTATTCAAATTATGTGCAGCCCTGGATTTAGAACGACTGTCTCAGTGGCCCAGGAGCACATTAATCTCTGCAGATGGTCTGAACCAGCCCAGAACATCATTGTCCCCTGCCAGTTTACCACAGGGGCTCTTTGCAAGCCATAGGGAAGCTCAGAGGTGCAGCCTGTCATGCCCCTTTTTCCTCAAACACCATCACACCCTATAAACAGGTGAGCTGTACATTGCTGTGAAGTATTATGAGTTGATGCTGCTGGGAATGAAGTTCTGGGTAGTAAAAAAAAAAAGCAGTTTAGCAATAGGAACAACTGCCACCATTTAAAAAAAATTAAAATAAATTTTAAAAAAATAACAACTCCTGCTCATTTTTAGTTCATTTGTCTCTACCTGCCAGCCCACAGGACAACTCCTGCGTGTCAGCTGCTCCCAGTTCCAGGCAGAGCTGCCTCAGCCCCTTCCAGAAGCAGCCAGGGGCTGGCTGCTCCCTGCCCACACCTGAAATCTCCCTCATGCCCATCTTTCCACCTGAGCCTTTCCAGGTCTGGGCAGCTTCAGCTGAAACAAGAGGAACGATGGGCACTGCAGGCCAGGTGAGCCCAGAGGGACCAGGGAGGGGGGAGAGAAGGGGCCTGAGCTGCACTTTCTGTGCTTCACTTGGATATAGAATCATTTATCATGGAAAAGCCCTCTAAGATCATCAACTCCACCCATTCCCCAAGGCTACCACTAACCCCTGGCCCCAGGTGCCAAATCCATGCTCCTTTTAAATCCCCCCAGGCATGGGGACTGCAACACTGCCCTGGGCAGCTGTGCCAGTGCTGGACAATTCTTTAGGAAAAGGAATTTTTCCTGGTATCCAAGCTAAACCTCCCCTGCTCTTCACCAGGAAAAGCCCAGTGGCAGCTGCACGTTCTGGTCTGAGCATCTGCAGCATTTTGTAGGGGAAGATCTTCATGAGCCCAGGGTTGAATTACACAGCCCTGCTGGGGTTGAGCAGGAACTAAACCTGGCAGCCCTGCCTGGGGCAGCTGGGGAGCTCTGGGCAAGGCAGGAACTGAAGGACAGTGCAAAGATTTATTTTGGATAGAGACGTATCTTTTAAGTTCTTTGTCAACACAGGAGTAGGTGTGAATGTGCTGCCTTCCAACCCAGCATATTCTGTGATAAATCCACCCCTCCCCTCTACAAGAGTCCATCAAAGGCCCAGTGTCAGTGTGGGATCAGGAGTGGGGACTTGGCAGAAGTTTCATTCAGCACACCATCAAAGGGCCCATCCTGGGCAGATGCAGTTTGGCAGTGGATGCTGGATGCTGTTTGAAGAGGAAGGTAAGGCAAATCTCTACCTTGGGCATTGCAAATTTGTTTCTGGGAAAGGAAGGAAAAAGGCTTAAAAAGCTTTTCTGCACAAAGTAGAGGGTTTTTTTACTTTTTGTTCTTTCATTTTTAAAATAGCTGGATGGTACACTTCATCCCTGGAAGTGTCCCAGGCCAGACTCGGCAGGGTTTGGAGCAGCCTGGTCTCATGGAAGGTGACCTGCCCATGGCAGAGGGTTGGAAAAGGTGATCTCAACCCAAACCATTCTGGATTCTGTGACTACATGAGCTTTCCTAGGGCTTAGAGCTGTGAAGCTCAGCAAGGCTTTTCCCTTAGGAAGTATGGAGGCTGGTCTGAACAAATCCCTGCTGGTCTGGGTGTGTCTCTGGGATGCTGGCTTCTCCCCACCTGTAATTCTTCTTGTGCTGTCTCAGTCAACAAGTGCACTATAACCTCTCTGAAAAGACAGACCAGACCCTCTGTACAAAGCTCAAAGTCTCTTTTCTCCCCTTCTCCGTTCTGCTGCTGCAAATTCCCCGGAGTTTGCAAACGCAGCCTGTCTCAATTATTCACCTTGATGTTTTGTGAACCTGAGCAAATCAGATGAGAGCTCCTGGCAGCAGTTTTGTGTTGGAAATATACAGCAAAGAGACACTTCAATTTTACTGACAATGTCTTTGTGTGCCAGGAAACCACCATTTCCTTGGTTAGAGCTCTCCTTAGTGCTGTAAGCAATAAAATCCTCACACAAAGCTACAGCTCCCCAAACTCTCCTCCCCGTGCTGAGCACCAAAAAACCACTTCAGTATCTGTTCTGTACCCAGTTCAAAGCTGGAGCACCTGGGACTTTCAGCCAGGACATCAGTCCCTGCACTGGCTGGGAATGTGGCGCCACCAGGTGTGCTCCAGGTTTGGGGTGTTTCCCCAGTGACTGCTGACCCCTGGGCAAGAGACACATTTCTGGGAGCTGCCTGAGTCTGAGCAGTGAGTACAGGATCCTCCCCGACCTGTGCTGCCTCATGCAGCATTCTTAGATGACAACTCTTTGGTAACATTTATAATAAGCTAAAACCCCACATTCACTAGCTTTGCCAGCGTGACCTTGTTGCTTCAGGAATTTTAATCTAAGTTGGGATTTCACTGTCCTCTCTTTGAGAGCTTCTGTCTCTCTCGCCCTTGTTCTTGTCACCATCTTCTTTCAAGCACTGCTCAGCGTTCCAGCTATCAAACACTCCACACTTAAGAGGGCCGAGCCCTCAAGCTCAAAGAATTCATGAACTCAAAGGAACCAGCACTCGGCTCTGCTGTGAGGAAAAAAAACCTGTCTCACTTCCTATCACAATGTGAATGTGTCATCCTGGCCACATAATCCTCTTGCAAATCTCTGCCATTTGAAGTGAGAATTAATCTCCCACAAAGATTTCCCTGTGGGATGGCTGAAGCCATTTCACTGTAGCAGTTGCAAATATTTTCTAATTCAGTCAAAGTGATGTATTCACAGATGTGCCAGATTTTAAATGACTACCTGCTACACTAATTATCCAGGGTAATTCAGACATTAATCTCCGTCCTTATCTCTGTGTAGAAAACGTGTTGTTTACCGTTTTTGAGATGTTTTCTATAAAGATTTCCATCACCTCTCCTCCTTGGGCCGTGCAGGTTGGATCATACTTTGCCAATGACAGCAGTGAGTCCTGACCCAGCCACACAGACCCAGCTGTCTGGGAAGATGCTGTCAGCTCTCTGCATGAGGTGGATACTCTGCCACAAGCTCCAGGTTCCTAAACCTCTCCGTGAGTTATTCCAGCTCCCTTGTGCCTGGGAAGCTGGTGCAGGGGATCACTGTGAATTTCTCTTAGCACACAAGAGCTGAAGCTCATCCCTGGAAAGCCTGTGGCTAATCAAGGCACGGGAGTCCCATCTCCTGGCTCTTAAGTGCTTAACACCCCTGGAAGCCCTGGGATAGCCCTGAGTTTTGGTTGGCTCAGGGCTGAGATGGATTCTGGGCATCCTGTGGATTTTGCAGGTGTCCCTGCACTCTGGATCAGGCTGGTGCAGAGCTGTGGTTCAAACCCTCAGCTCCCAGAGGCAGGGTTAGACATTAAGATAAATTCCTTTCTTTTAAGGGTGGGCAGGCCCTGGCACAGGGTGCCCAGAGCAGCTGTGGCTGCCCCTGGATCCCTGGAAGTGTTCAAGGCCAGGCTGGACAGGGCTTGGAGCAACCTGGGATAGTGGGAGGTGTCCCTGCCCATGGCAGGGGGTGGAATAAGATGATCTTGAAGGTCCCTTCCAACCCAGATCATCCCATGACTCTAAGAAATCAAATGCTGTGGTGATTTGATGCTCAGCAGCCAGGCATGCTGAGATCCTCAAACTTTTCCACTGTCAAACAATGCCAGGATGATCAGTTCCTCCAGCTCCTCTGTGCCATGCAGAGGTGCCCAAGGGCTCCTGCCCCTTCCTCTGGGAGTTCCTGGGATGCAAATCCTCCCCACTCCCACTTGGAAGGAATGACCTATAAAGATCTCCAGCATCGCTCTGGCTGGCACGAAAAGGGCAGTGTGTGCCTTTCTTGTGTTTTATTACACAACAGGCAGTGGGCTAGGCTGGAAATCAGGCTGCTGCCTGTCAGATGCAGATATAGATGGCTCTGACAATGCCCTGGGGACCAGGCTGTCTGGCTGTGGCTGAGTGCCTCCGAAGGAGGGATGGGAAGCTTTCAGGTTGTGCCAGGAGTGCTGGCAGGAGCTGGAGTGATTTCTGCAGCAGGAGCAGCTCTCTGCTGCTGTCCCACCCCAGGGAGAGCCACCAGCAGCCCCACAGGATTAGGATGTGGCCAAGCTGTACTTTGCTCTAGGAAGGAAGGAGGAGATGTAACATTTGCCTTGCAGGCTACTGAGTAAGGGAGGCTGGCTGCCTGAGAGGCACAGGAACTTCAAAGGTGCCTTTTTTGCTGTGTAATTAGCAGTGCTGCAAAGCCTAAGAGAAGTCATTAGACTCTATTCAATATATTTCTCTCTCCACGTGCCTCTTTATTGCTCTGTGCTAAACCCAGAGCAGGAAACTGCACAGAAAATATATCAGGGCTGGCTTTCAAGCAGGCTAGCACAAGAAAGATGCCCTTGTGTGTCCTGAACAGAAAGCACTGCAGAAAGAGGGTCAGGAGAAATTTAATCTTTACAGAACTCCACACAGGCAACTCTTGTGCTGTTTCAAAGCTGTTAATTTTGTAATATGTGTCGGGCAAACTGGAAATAACATCAGCAGAGCTCGGGGGTTTGGTGACAAGCTCAGAGAAGCAAGCAGCAAAATCCCAAGCAGGCTATTTGACGTAAGTGGTGCTTAACATTTTTCAAAAGAAAGGATGTCATAGAAAGAAAAAGCCTGTGAGAAAATCAGGAAGCTACAAAGTCAATTAATGCATAGGTAATTCAGCTGCAGCTGGCAACAAATGACTTTGCTTTCAAAGCTGGGGATGACATACTGAGGGGTAAGAACTTAATAGGATCAATCTCCAAAATAATACAAGAAAAATTACTAAAGGAGGACAACCTAGCATTAGGAAAAGCAATTAGAACAGTTAGGGGATGAGACAGCCAGAGAAGAGATGAAAGCACTGAGGAGCTCAAGGCAGGTCCTGGGCAGCTGCAGTGGCTCTGAGGAGGAGCTGTGGCAGTGCCCTGGGACAGCCAGCCCAGGCAGAGGAAAATCAGGGAAAACACACCTGGAGCAGCCCCTGCAGCAGCAGGCAGGGCAGGTGGGGGGAAAGGGAGAGCAGCTCCCCAGGATGCAGCTCCAAGGGGGACACAGGGGGATTTTGAATCCAGCACAGAAAAGGAGCAGAGGCAGGTCCTGAGGAAATACTCACAAATAAATACTAGCACTGGGAAACAAGGAAAGTGAATTCTTGGACCAGGATGCAGGTAACTGACTTCAGGCAAGAGCTACCCTTGTCTGGCAAAAGGCAGCAAGGCTCTTAGGTGAGGAAAGCAAACAGAGCACAAGGGAGAAAAAAACTCAAATCCGAAGTTTTATATAGCAGATAAACCATCACTGGGACCGTGAGCCTTCAGAACCTGAAAGCTGGGGGAAGATCCCACATGGCAGAGCCCCTGAAAGAACACACTGTAATGGAGGAAGTCTGGAATAGTTTCCTTAATTTTGCAGTGTCCAAGGCCCCACACTTGGGAATGGCCAGTGCAATGTCAACAAGACACAGCACAGGACCTGCATTTTGTTATAAGTTGGATAAAGGACTCCATCTCTGGAGCACAGCCAAAGAGGCTCAGGAATTATGGAAATGGGGTTGGTTGCAATGGAAAAGAAAACCACAAGCGGCTTCTGAACATGCCAGGTCAGGCAGAGAGCAGGGACAGTCCCTCCTGGGTGACAGCCCAGCAGACCTGTCACAGGAGCTGTGGCCCTGGCCATCCCTGCCCAGAACCTTGGCTGCTTCTCCCAGCCCCAGGGAATCAGTTTGTTTGTACTTGGAAAATGCATGCTTTAGCATCTCTGCTATTTATAACTTCCATGTGCAGAAGATATTCATAATTAAAATTTTTATTATGGCTTGCAATGTGCTGCATTCCACAATGTATTTAGGTTATATGTACATATATAGATATATATCAAATACTTTTCATCTCCCAACAGCATCTTGGATGGAAGCAACAAGAACTAATGAGAAGGCCAGGGAATATTATATTGGAGAAAACACAGAGAACTGGGGATTGTGCTGGTTTTACTGCAGTTAAATTATGGGAACTGACACCTTTTTGTTTCTGCAGTCATATTCCAGTTAAGTTCAGTTTTTATTTTAATAGTCAAATAAATCGGAGCAGTGGGAAGGTCATGCAGAGAAACAGCTCTCTAAAAGCCTCAGCAGGAAGATATCACCAAGGCTTTGTTCTTCCTGCCATCTATTCTTTCTGCTCCATCACTGCCTGATAAGAGCCTCTTTTCATGCTGAAGGTCAGAGAGATAAGGGGCGTCTGTGCTGATAACTTAACTACCTCCAGCCAGGTCAAAACCAAGTAACTCTCACATGTCCTGGAGAACTGGAGGGCTGAGCAGGTATGGATAACCCAAAGTGTTTGAGTGCTGATGACTCTGTTACTGCTAAGACAAAAAATAAACAAACTTAGTCTCATTTTCACTTGCCCTATTTCCAGAAGATTGTCTTTGATTTTTTTCTGCATAGCCAGTCAGGCTGGGGTTTGATCTTCAAAGGTCCTTTCCAACCCAAGCCTCTCTAAGAGTCCATGAAGTTGTCATTGCTAAAGGCACCATATCTGCATTACACTTGGAGAAATTGCTGGGCTCAACAAAGTGCCTGTTCCTCTCTGAGTAACCATTCCCAAAGCTTAGGAACCAAACTCAGTTCTCTCCTCTGGCTTCAGGGTGCTCAGTCTGTCAGTCCAGGCCACCTACTGCAGGTGCATGGGAACCTTGGATTCTCTGCTGGACACAGCCAGGATGATTCCCTGGCACAAACTTGCCCTGGAAGGAAGGAGCACTGCAGAATTCACCACTTTGCACTCCCAGACTCACTTGCTCTGACCTTGCCTTCTCCAGCTGGGCTGCTGCAGATGTACTTCAAAGGGGAAGGACAAACCACGGGCAGAGCCCAAAACCAGCCTGAGAGTCACAGTGTCCTGCTGAGGATGGAGCAGAACACTGTGAACCTGGGCTGGAACAGCCTCTGGGGCTTGCAGGGGGTTCTGGAGGTGCCAGGCTTCACCTCCCCAAATCTCAGAATTCCCTCATCTCCTCAGAACCAAAGGCAAGGCTGCTGCTCCTCGTGTCCCCTCCCTGCTCCTTGCATGAACACGACTCTGTGCAAGTATTCAGGCACCAAATGCTTCAGTGTTCTGCTCTTTTATGACTGCCCATAAACTGCCTTTCCTCAGCACAGGAGTGGGGCTGGATTATGTGTTTTACTGAGCCTGTAAAGGTCACAGCACCAGAGGGAGCAGCAGGTGCCCAACACCTCTGGAAGGCAGCCTGCTTGCACAGCCACTTAAATGCAGTGCCTGAGTTTAGCTGCCAAAGTTGAGTAATTGCTCAAAAATTAAAAAATCCTGTGTCCTGAACATTTAAATACATCCTTGAGCCAAAGGGAAGGGACAGATTATAAATGTATGAGATTGCTCCAGTCTGTAAGTGAACCTTGAGCTGTGCAGATAGCACTGACTCAGGAGAGAAGGCTCTGGTTTCTTCCCCAAAAAGCAGGGGTTGTAGCTGAGTGGCTACAGGGAACAGAACCAGCAAACAGAAACAGGTTATTAATCATATCCCAATTTAATTAGGAGTGGTTGTGTGTATCCTCTTTCACCTGTATGATCAGCATCCATTTATTTGCAAGATTGCAGCATGTTGCAAAAGGAAATCTGTGAAGCACTGGTATCTAAAAAGTCATATTTCAGACAATTCTTAGTAATACAGCTGTTTCCATTGTTCAGTACCAGGGGAAAGCTCTTCCCAGATAAATCCCTTTTAGTATTTCACTGCTTTTTCCTCAGTAATATTCTCCCTTTATCTTTCACTTTTCCTCTTCTCTCCTGCCTTTCTAACAAGAGTCCCCTCGATGCAGAAGCACAAGATAATGCTAATTGAGCTTGTCAGGCCTAAATAAAACATGGGATAATGCAGGGGCTGCAACCTATGTGGTTCCATCTGGATACTTCAACTTCTATCATGTAGCAAGAGCAAACCTTGTGCTGCTCACACGTAATGGGCAGAGAGTTATTGACCTGCCAGGCAGGGCACTGGAGTGTTAACCACACCAAAAAACCCCAGAGCCCAGCCCTGAAAATTCCAAAAATAAATGCCAGCAAACTCCCTGGAATATCTTACATCAGCCAGGGCTCATCTACAGATTGCAAGCTCATCTTTTTGTTTTCTTGAGTGTAACTTTTCTGCCCTGAATAAGCCCCAGCATGGTTTGGCCATGGTGGTTCCCAGGGACACATAAACTGCTGTGGTTTCAAAGATTAAAAGCAACAGAAAGGCTGAACCTCCTGATTCTGCTGCCCGCACTCACAGGAGAGGCAGGATTGGATCCTAGGATGGAGCACGAGCTTTGTCTGGTCTAAGAACAGAAGATGCAGCATGGGAAGCTGGAGCACATCGAGTGCCTCTATTTAGAGGCTCTGCAAACACCAGATGAATATTAACAATGTGATTCAAGTCCATGGGTTACATGCAATTAGGCCAGAGCCAGCAAAAAGACAAACAGTTCTACACCTTCAAATGAATCCTTTAGCTTGCTAACAAAAAGCAATTAAGCTGCCTGCCAGTCTGGAGCGAGGCTCCAGGGCTAATTTCACACCCACAGGCTGTATGGGAGCATCCCAACACATCACTGCTGCGTATTTCCTTTCACTTTCCAATAAAAATCTGCTGGGAACCCCCCACAGCCAGTCACAAGGTGCAGAGAGAGCCCTCAGCCTTGGGAATCAATCCCACTGCTCCAGAGGTGGGCTACAGCTCCTCAGGAGGGAACAGGGAGTGGGGGGTCCAGCATTTCTCCACATGGATTGCACTCCATGGGAAATGGAACAGAAATCATGGAGTCATGGAATGGGCTGGGTTGGGAGGGACCTTAAAGCTCATTCCATTCCAACCCCCTGCCATAGGGACACCTTCCACCATCCCAGGCTGCTCCAGGCCCTGCCCAGCCTGGCCTTGGGCACTGCCAGGGATCCAGGGGCAGCCACAGCTTCTCTGGGCACCGGAGCCAGGGCCTGCCCACCCTCACAGGGAGGGATTCCTTCCTTTTGTCTGATCTAAATCCACCCTCCTTTAGCTCAAGGCCATTCCCCCTTGTCCTGTCTGCCTGTCCAAGTGTCGCTGAAGGCACTGACTAAGTGCAGGAGAATTTCCCATTTCAGTTAATTATTGCTGATCCAAGGATGAGCTTGAGGAGTGCAGTAATTGAGATCTGGGTAATTACAGCTGTGCTGTAGAATAAAGTAAAGGTGTGAGTGTGTCACCTGCACCTCAGTGACCAGCAGATGTGTGTGTTGGAACCCAGGACATCCCTCTGGGTGCCCTGGATGGCTCGTGCCCCTGGCAGGGGCTCGGAGACCCTGGCAGGAAGCCAAAGACACTTGAGAACCCGATCTCAACCCATGGAGCAAATTACCAACCTTATATGAAGAATTACAAGTCACAAAAGTTTAAGTAGCATAACAGTAATTGTCACAGGGTGAAAAGTAGAAGTTTGGGATTTTTAGAACGGGGGTTTGGAGGTCCAAGATGGAGGAATTTGGGAGTTGCCTGTCCTTCTTCTTTCTCCTTTCTAACCTCCATGTTCTGGGTGATGTTGGCACTTTTAGATTGGTTTAGAATAAAAGTAGACAGTCTAACATAGGTGATAGCTATTGGAAAATAATCACAAATAAAGTACATGTAGTTTGTAGTATAAATGACAACACCAGGCCTGTGGGAGGGCGCAGAGAGACAGTGTGCCTCGGGGTGGGCCTGCAGATCAGACCTCTGCGGGTCAGAAAGAAAATATTTTAGACGACAAATAATAAACAACCCTGAGACCGAAAGCCGAAGACTTCTGACTCCTTCTTTAATGGCTGGGTTGGAGGAAAAGAGACTTTTAACATGTTCTTGGGATTGCCCTGATCCAGAGGAGGTTCTGAGAAGCAGGAGGCTCTAAGGGCCACAAAACTGAGGGACAAAGAGGGGTACTTTACTCAGCTGGCAAACCAAGGAAGAGCCATTTCATCCTCTTCCCAGAACCTCCTTGTTTCACTGCACCATAAAAAGCTTCAAGAAATATTGATCCCAGCTTGTATTGGCAACACAATAAGAGCATAATTTCATTTGCTGCTGTATTACAGAGTTAAAAACCAATGGCTTAATTTCTAAGAAATTCAAATTAATGGTGCTGAAATGGGCCTGGGAGATGAACATTTCCTGATGCTTTAAAAGAGCTTAGTTCTGAGACCAGATTTAGGAGCTGGCCTTACCTCTATAGGGGAACACCCATCACCCCAAAATCTGCCAAATGCAGGGACTGGGCAGCTGTTGTACTTCAAACTAAGTTTATTGATTCATAAAATTCCTCCTTAGAAAAACCACCAGGTAATAACTGTGCAGGTCGTGCAAGCAGAGGAACATTTTCTGACAGTCCTGAGGGTCACAAATCACAGTGGGGAAGAGAATTTCTGCTGGTTCTGTGAATTAAACTGGAGAGCAATTACTGCCATGGTGCTGAGGGAGTTCAGCTGCTGCAGAAAAGTGGAGGAATCTGTGTGCTTTGCAGAAGAAAAGTTTGAAACTGCCACCTGGGGGGAAATCCAAATTTATCTTGGAAACAATGTAATAGGGAGCTGAAAAATCTTTGTTTCTCTGTGCCTTAATTTTCAAGAGCTCTAGCCTGCAAAAATTGAGAAAATTCTATATCTAATATCCCTATACTTATAGTCAAAGTTTTATTTTTTAGCTGCACATGCCATTTCTGTTTAGTGTACAGCTTTTGTTTTGCTATGCAAAATATTTATTTTCCTCATTCTCGTCATTAACAACTTGTGTTAATCCACTCCATTTAATTTCATCATCTAAAACTGCATCCTGAGGTTGGTGCCCAATGCCCTGATTCCTGCAACCCAAACCTTGGCAACTGTTCCAATTTAGACATACACTGCTCTCAGAGACACATTTAAAACTTATTTTTTATTATTTTAAAGACTGCAGTCTTTTGCAGGAACAGCTGTCTGAGATGAGCTAGCTTGAAATAACAGACATACCAACCAACAGGAGGATACAAAATACAATATACAGAACAATTTTGTGACTTTATGCTCGCTGCTGAAGTCATTATTCCAACGTCACACACGGACACTGCGTTACACACTCGAGGCTGCAACACCTTCACACATGGGAGTTAGAGGGAATTTTTCTCAGGCTCACTTTGGTGTAAGTAATCCCTGAGGTATTAAGCATCTTTGTACTTTTCTGCTAGAACATCTGAAGGCTGTGAGGGCTCACATCTCTCTTTAATGTGCAGGTGGGTGCAGAGCTGTTGTGCACCATTTATCAGCCTAACTCACCTGCAGCTCTGCCCAGCAGCTCCCAGCCCGTGGTTTCCACCCTGCACAGCCCCTGGCTGCTGTTCTTCCACTGACATTGCTCCTGCTGCTGCAGAGTCACAACTCTTGGTGCAGCTCCAGTGACTAATTCTTGCCTGACTCCCCAGATTAATCCCAGGTGTGGCCACAAAGAACAGGCTGTCAGAAAATACACCTTAAATTCCTGCAAGTGTACCTGCACCCGAGGGCACCCCTAGGGCCAAAATGCACCTGCACCCTCGGGAACATCAACTATCCCCCTTATTCTGAAAAAAATGAGCATTTGGCAGGAGGATTGTATGACTTGATGAGAAACAGCCCATCACACAAAGTGTCCTCATCACCCACTCAGTTACTTTCAAATGATGCAGCCACCTGGCCACTCTCACATCATTCCCTTCTCCTTCCTCTTGTGATTGTGACAAATTCCTCTTCCCATCCTCTGATGGTATTTCTGGAAGGTATTGAGATGAGGGAGCTGGCAGTGCATAACATCCCACTGCATCCTGTGCTGCTTTTATAAAACATTCTGATCTTCCCATATTGAAACAGCACGAGAGGTATGGAAATGTGGGGGATTGCATTTGGATTTTGTTTGCTTTCTTGGTGAAAGATGGTGTCTGCCATAACCAAAGTATGGTTTGGCAAAGGAGAAAAATGGGCTGTCTGGAAATAATCGATATTGAAACTGCTTCAGGGCACTCCTGCAAGTCTGTGTTTATTGAAGTCTGAAACAGCTGAGGAAAAAACCAACAAAATTATGGCAGAAAAGTTCTTCCTTCTCTGAGTCAAGAACCACTTGAAGCAGAGGTTTTACTCTTTGCTTGCCTTGCTCTGCCTTCCACAGCCATGGGTGCTTTCATGCTGTGTGCCTGCAGTGCCTAATTAAGCACCAAGCCCTAATTCCCAGACTGGGGAGACACAAGGAAGAGCCAAGAAGGAGCAGCCCAGATTCTCCTTTCTCAAACCTCACAGCAGAAACTCACATGTGAGTATAGGAGAAAAGCTGACCTGAAGAATAACTGCTACAAATGTGAGAGGAATAGTGGATTTGTCTTTACAAACAAGCTGTGGGTCTGCTGGTAGATAAAACTAGCACTGGGAGATAAAAGAAACAATGGGAAGGATTCCACTGATTGATGATGGAAAAAGATATCTGCTTTTACAAATAAAAAGTTTGCTGATAAATGAAATTAGACATTGAAAGATGAAAGAAACAATGGGGAAGAAAAACCACTAAATTCTGTAAGAATTAAAAATTAAAAGGGAGGGTTATACATTAGAGGGAAATCTTCAGTATCAGGCATTTTGGGAAGTCTGTACCTGTCAAGTACCTCAACCAATGGAGAAAGAGAGAAGGGAAATGTGGCCGGGAAATTGGGATAAAAAGGAGGCTGCATCCTCCAAAAATCTGAGAGATCCCAGGGGAATGCCCCATGGCCTCTCCCTTTATTTGAATAAAGTAAAAGGACTCCTCTCTCTCCTTTTTGGGCATAAACCTCTGATGTTTGTGGATTTTCCTAACAAATGCATTAGGTGTATTTGTCCCTGCAGGAGAGGAGGGGAGAAATTTGCAGAGGAGGTTTGCATTGCAGCAGTGCCTGGGGCTCATTAACAAACGGGATTAATGAAGATGTCCTCAGCACTCCACTGCAGGGGAGTCAGCAGGCAGAGATGCACTCTCATCTCATCCCCCACATCTGTTTTATTGCTCTGCAGTGATGCTCAGGCACAGGATCTCCTGCTGATGCAGAAGAAGACCTCCACCCCACCCCAAGGACTCCTTTCCCCTCCTCCCCCCTGGAATGCTGTCATTCCATCTGGATCCACTGCAATATAAATACCAAGAGGAAGAAATGCCCAGTCCAGCACCCTGCCTGCTGCCATTCAGCAGGGGGTGAACATGATTACAGGAGGTTAATTAATGCCCCACATTTGTAAAGCTCAACGTTTATTAACGACTTGTTTTCTTCGGGGGAGAGATTAATTGATGTTTGCCCTGAGAAGACACATGGAGGAAATTTGTCCCTGAGAGGAAGCATGCAGGAATGCAGCTTGCAGAGCCCAGCTGCATGCACTGCACGGCAGAGATGGGAAGTGCCTTGCCAGGAAATGTCACTGCTCTCGGTGTCACCTGCAGCCAGACAGTTGCAGTGACAGCAAAGTCTCCTGTAGCATTTCCAGTGTCATTTTCCCGAGCAGGGGCTCATGCTGCTCGCTGAACTCTCTGCTTTGCCTCAGTTATCTGGAGAGTTCAGTCCTCCAGCCCCGGGTCTGTCAAGGGCAGACTTTCTGATGGGGCCAGTCCCCGGTGCCAGCTGCTCCAGACACAAAACCATTAACACAACAGCCCTCTCTGGACCCCTCTCTTCAGTTAATTGTTATGATGGGTCCCTCTAATTCATGTGGGATTGTGTGTAATGTGTCATTGCATCACTCGAATTATTCAGGGGAAAGAATGATGAGTGGTTTGTGGCCCAGTGAATAGCAAATACTGCTATTCTTGTGCCAGTCTTAGGCTTGGGCTTTGTCTTAGTGACAAGCCTGTTCGATGGCAATAAAGGAAAGGGAATTGGAGAAAATGGCCAAGGAGAGAATCTTTGTTTTCTGTCCCTCATTCCAGTCTCCCTGGAATGTGAGGAGTAGCAGTGAACAAAGAGAAAGCACTTGAAGCATTGAAACAGACTGATAAATGCCTTTGTGATAAACTGCTTTTCTGCTCATCTGGAAGGTCAGTGGTCCAGTTTTTCTCATACTTTTTACCGTGATAAAGATCAGATGTCCAAAAGAATCAGCAATTTGACCAAGTGAATTTAGGAGCCACTTGAATCAGCAGATAATCAACAACAATTATGGAACCTGTTCAAGAAAACAACTCAATACTCCCCTCTGTGCTTTAGCCAGGAAAGGAACTCACCCACACACATCCCCGGAGACTTGTCCAGGAATTTGGAAATGGAAATAGCGGGAGAAGTGCTTCTGGTTGTGTTTTTGCTCTGGTTTATCTTCTAGAATAAAACAAGAGCCACCCAAAGCAGAGGAGGAAGCCTCTACTCTGTACTGAGTGACCAGCCAGGGACACAAACAGCTCCCCCCACCCCTGTTTTGCTCCCAGATGCTGCAGCAGTTCAGCACCTCACTGTCTCCAAACCTATCATGTCAGTGGTCAGAATGGAGAGTAAGTGCCCACTGGTTTATCTGAAGTACTGTGCACACAAGATTTGCTTCCTTCCATACTGTTCCTGACCTAAAGAGCCTTAAAATGCAGAGCCACGTTGCTTTAGCTTTCAGTCTGTTGACAAATTTAATCATCAAGGTACAGATTGGCTTTTGGGTACACAAAATGAGATTACAGTGGAGAAAACAGTTTTGAACATTCAAATGAAAGTTCAGTTTGATAAGGGCTCTACAGCCCAGAGCTGCCTCAGCTCAGATCCATCCTGCACTGGGATTACTCAGGAATCTCACATGGTTATACAGCCAGGGGACTCTGGTATTACAGATGGACATGATCTAATTTCAAGTGGGAAGACTGTGGAAAAAGAAATTGCAGGGACTGGGCTCCTGACACACATGGTTTCACATGAGAAAACAGAAATAGGATAAAAAAATATACCACAACACCCACCCCCCAAGTTCTAACCAAACATCAGGAAGCAGTGGGAAGGTTTCCCTTTATACACCCAAGGTGGTCAGCAAGGTTACTCCACAGGAGGAGACAGGGGCAGATCACAGCCCATGAGCCTTTTCCAGCTAAGAAGCTTTACAAACAGAGCAAAACCTCCTCCACAGGCATGATTCAGGCTGGTGAGCAGAAATCCCAACTACCTGCTGGCAGAAACTGGGGGCAGCAGTCTCCAGCAGCCCAGAAGGGACCCACTTGCTGCAAGTCAGACAAATGAGGCACCCAGGGAGAAATACCAGCAAAAAGAGAAGGGGTAACTCACAGCAATGAGCTGGTAGGAGTTGTTCATCATGGCTATGAGCATGTTCAGCAGCACGACGAGGGAGATGACGTTGTAGGTCCCAAACATCGTGGCCCCAACAAACTCTGTGAACTCGTGTCTGGCTTTCACGTTGGTGACGTAGAGATTCAGCAGCCCAAACACAGACCAGAAGAGTGACTGGAGGGTCTCGAAAAGTCTACAAAGAAAACAGATTTTTAGCTGGCTACCTGATGCTGCGGGGTGGAAAATTATCTTCTCCCATACAGATATTGGGAGACACCACAGAGCAGCCACTCAGCACAGCCTTTTATGCCTCCCTGGGGACAGCCTGTGCTCAGCCACAGTGACCCACCAGCCAATGCATGTGAGAGGTGTCCCACCAACAGCATTTGCTGTCTGTCCAAGAGCCTAGTCCACATCCTTGTGAGATGCAGCCAGCAAAACTTCCCGAGGAACCCAAGGCTCTCTTTCCCACTCTGCATATTGCACAGAACAGCCACAATATATTCCATTTAATTAAAATTGCCATGCTGCGATGCTGCTGCTATCTATAAACTCTCCTGTTTAATCAGTGCCTGCATCATTAACGTGTCTGCAGGATAAATGCTCAGGGAGCCCATCCCCAAGTGCAGCATGACTGCAGCAGTTAACAGTGCACAACAGCAAGGCACCATGAGGTGGGAGATGGCAGAAATCACAGCACTTGCACCTTTTGCTCTGATTTGCAGTGCTCTGTTTGCAATACACCTGCCCAAAACTCTGCTGTGTGGAATACACCTGCCCAAAGTGCTGCTATGTTTGGAATACACTTGCCCAAAATTCTGCTCTGTTTGCAGTGCACCTGCTCAAAATGCTGCTGTGTTTGGAATACACCTGCCCAAAACGTCTCCATCTGCAGTGCACCTGCCCAAAACTCTGCTGTGTTTGGAGTACACCTGCCCAAAACTTGTCCATTTGCAGTGCACCTGCCCAAAACTCTGCTGTGTTTGCAATGTACCTGCCCATAATGCTGCTGTGTTTGGAATACACCTGCCCAAAACTCTGATGTGTTTGGAATGCACCTGCCCAAAACTCTGCTGTGTTTGGAATACACCTGCCCAAAGTGCTGCTATGTTTGGAATACACTTGCCCAAAATTCTGCTCTGTTTGCAGTGCACCTGCTCAAAATGCTGCTGTGTTTGGAATACACCTGCCCAAAACTTCTCCATTTGCAGTGCACCTGCCCAAAACTCTGCTGTGTTTGGAACACACCTGCCCAAAATGCTGCTGTGTTTGGAATGTAGCTGCCCAAAGAGCTGGTGGCTCTGAGTGGTTGGAGCAGCAGCTCCCACCCACCACGGGCAGAGTCCCTGGCAAAACCCTGCAACCACTGCTCAGTAATGACTCAGATGAAAGAGAGTCATCACATTAATTCAGCTCAAGAGTTTCTCTTCTTTGGAAGGCTTCCTTCCATAGATGAACCAGACCTGACCCCACTGAGCTGATGAGATCATCCCAGGTCTCTCTGCTTCAAGTGACCTTTCACAGCCACATCAGATGTGTAATCAGCAATCTAAGTAATTGCCCTGTTTGGGCATCTTTGTTTTGGCTTTCCAAAATATGGCATTTATATCATCCAAAAATGACATTTATATGCCTATTTAAGAGTTCCCATTTTGGCCTGAGGTCAGCAGATGTTTTCAAATGTGGCTACTAGACACATCAATATGAATAATTTGGATGCTTTACTTGACATACCAGGAATCTGTTCTCCCATCATCTCCAGGCATTTGTTCACATGTATCCCCATGCCTTATATGAGGATTCTGTTTATACTTTGTTGGTGTAGCTTATGTTTTTCACTGGCCAAAATCATAAAGATGCTTTAAAGCAAAAAACCTCCCTCCCAAAGCTCAGGCTGTTTGTTAGGCTTATTAAATAACCGAGGTAGTAAAATACAGATTAACCAAAGAATGCCAAGCATTTCTTACTAGAAGTGGTGGAGTGCTAGCAGTCTTTTAAAATATTTATAATATTTTTACTATTAACAGTAGAAATACTACTTGGGCTATAGATACAAGAGAGAGAGGAGTTCTAATAATTGAACTGAAATCAGTTTTAGAAGTGATCAGTGCGTTGCTCTGGATGCACAATATTACCCAGGTGTGTAATCTGGACCCAGACTAAGGCCAACATTCACATGTGGGCACGTAGTGCCCTTGACAAAGACACCAAGTGGTTCCTGCTGCTCTGCAGAGCAGTGAGAATGCTGTGAGGTGCTGTGTCCTCAGTGTTTAACGACAGGACAGGTCCACAGCCTCTTTTCACAGTCCATGTTTCAGGGGGGCTCACACTACTTTGGAGAAGCAGCTATAAAGAAAAAGAGTTTTGGAAGCTGTGATTGAGAGACTCTCATGTCCTGCTGAGTGTACTTTGAATCCTAATCAAACAGAAGAATTCTCAAAGCTCCACCACTCTCCATGGTGGCTTAGAGAGAGCAAGTGCCCCCTCTGCCACAGGAACCTGTGCCCAGGGGAATGGCAGTGTGACCTTCCAGAGAGAAGGACACAGCAGGAAGGGAGATGTGACTTCCTCCATCCCTTCCTCACG
>VYZP01049941.1:37416-60699 GCA_013400635.1 Hypocryptadius cinnamomeus
GGATTTATGGGATTTACCTAGAACCCCGGGCAGGATTGGGTGTGGGATTTATGGGATTTACCTAGAACCCTGGGCAGGATTGGGTGTGGGATTTATGGGATTTACCTAGAACCCCAGGCAGGATCGGGTGTGGGATTTATGGGATGTACCAAGGACACAGGGCAGGATCAGGTGTGGGATTTACAGGATCTGGTGTGGGATGTACTTAGAACCCAGGGCAGGACCAGGTGTGGGATTTATGGGATGTACCTAGAACCCAGGACAGGACCAGGTGTGGGATTTATGGGATTTGGTGTGGGATGTACCAAGAACCCAGGGCAGGACCAGGTGTGGGATTTATGGGATGTACCTAGAACCCAGGACAGGACCAGGTGTGGGATTTATGGGATTTGGTGTGGGATGTACCAAGAACCCAGGGCAGGACCAGGTGTGGGATTTATGGGATGTACCTAGAACCCAGGACAGGACCAGGTGTGGGATTTATGGGATTTGGTGTGGGATGTACCAAGAACCCAGGGCAGGACCAGGTGTGGGATTTATGGGATGTACCTAGAACCCAGGACAGGACCAGGTGTGGGATTTATGGGATTTGGTGTGGGATGTACCAAGAACCCAGGGCAGGACCAGGTGTGGGATTTATGGGATGTACCTAGAACCCAGGACAGGACCAGGTGTGGGATTTATGGGATTTGGTGTGGGATGTACCAAGAACCCAGGGCAGGACCAGGTGTGGGATTTATGGGATGTACCTAGAACCCAGGACAGGACCAGGTGTGGGATTTATGGGATTTGGTGTGGGATGTACCAAGAACCCAGGGCAGGACCAGGTGTGGGATTTATGGGATGTACCTAGAACCCAGGACAGGACCAGGTGTGGGATTTATGGGATTTGGTGTGGGATGTACCAAGAACCCAGGGCAGGACCAGGTGTGGGATTTATGGGATGTACCTAGAACCCAGGACAGGACCAGGTGTGGGATTTATGGGATTTGGTGTGGGATGTACCAAGAACCCAGGGCAGGACCAGGTGTGGGATTTATGGGATGTACCTAGAACCCAGGACAGGACCAGGTGTGGGATTTATGGGATTTGGTGTGGGATGTACCAAGAACCCAGGGCAGGACCAGGTGTGGGATTTATGGGATGTACCTAGAACCCAGGACAGGACCAGGTGTGGGATTTATGGGATTTGGTGTGGGATGTACCAAGAACCCAGGGCAGGACCAGGTGTGGGATTTATGGGATGTACCTAGAACCCAGGACAGGACCAGGTGTGGGATTTATGGGATTTGGTGTGGGATGTACCAAGAACCCAGGGCAGGACCAGGTGTGGGATTTATGGGATGTACCTAGAACCCAGGACAGGACCAGGTGTGGGATTTATGGGATTTGGTGTGGGATGTACCAAGAACCCAGGGCAGGACCAGGTGTGGGATTTATGGGATGTACCTAGAACCCAGGACAGGACCAGGTGTGGGATTTATGGGATTTGGTGTGGGATGTACCAAGAACCCAGGGCAGGANCACCCAGAACATGGAGGTTAGAAAGGAGAAGGAAGAAGGACAGGCAACTCCCAAATTCCTCCATCTTGTAACTCCAAACCCCCGTTCTAAAAATCCCAAACTTCTACTTTTCACCCTGTGACAATTACTGTTATGCTACTTAAACTTCTGTGACTTGTAATTCTTCATATAAGGTTGGTAATTTGCTCCATGGGTTGAGATCGAGTTCCCACGTGCCTTTGGCTTCCTGCCAGGACTCCCGAGCCCCTGCCAGGACTCCCGAGCCCCCTGCCCAGGGCTCAGGCCATCCAGGGCACCCAGAGGGATGTCCTGGGTTCTGACAACTAAGCAGGGGCCAAAAGGAATCTAAGTGGCATCTGACAGTTCACTTTCACTCTGTAAAAAACAGCATTGTGACGGTGATTTAGTGCATCCCACCCACGCCACACCACACATGCTCAGGGTGCAACTCCTTCAGGCTGCTCTCATCCCAAACAACCTCTGGGATTTCAAACCAAGCCATGGTATTTCTGCTCAGTGCCAGAAGGCTTCATGTTCCTGATTATACCTGGACAGCCCCATGGTTTTCAAGCCTTTCCAGACCCAGAACTAACCAGAGATGTCTGCAAGACCAAGACAACTCTGGTTTTTCTTCAAAAATCTTTAGACCACACCCAAATCTTTTAAATACTCATTCACCACAAAAACTGCCCAGTATTGGGAGGACTTCTAAGCACAGTTCTCAGAGTGCTCTAAACAAGCAGAGTACTGTCATTGCCATGCTCAAAATGACTAAACCAAGGTCAAACAAAAGGACAAATGAGTTGCTCGTTCTGATGAAGTCATTCACTTCTGTAAGTATTTAGATTTTGGTAATATATTTTATATGTCTTAACAAGCTGTTTACATCAGAATCACACCACTTTTGGACTGGGTAGTTCGAATCTGTGGAATGACCCAAACTAGCACGGAAAATAAGCTCTCCAAGGGAACTATCTGGCATTTATAAAGCTGGATTTTGATGTGTTATTACAACAATAAGCTTCTGATTACTTCTGCATTGGCACATAACTGAAGACACTCTGCTCCGGAGGGCTTGGGAAAATAATATCAGAAGAGTGTGTGATTTGGAATCAACCAGCACATGCAGCAGCTGAAAATGGGCCATAGCTCATGGGGTGATGGTCTCCAGAAAAAGCCAAGACCTGCTGCTGGTAGTGATGAGAAAATATTGTTGTAAAATTCCATATATGGGGAGAATGATCATAGAGTCAGGGAATCCCAGAATGGTTTGGGTTGGGAGGGACCTTAAAGCTCATTTTATTCCCACCCCCTGCCATGAGCAGGGACACCTTCCACCATCCCAGGCTGCTCCAAGCCCCGTCCAACCTGGTCTTGGGCACTGCCAGGGATCCAGGGGCAGCCACAGCTGCTCTGGGCAGGTAAGAGAAACAATTGCACAGAAACTGGAAAACCTCCAAGCAGTGATTGGTGTTTGGCTGTGTTTTAACTCTGATTTCAGAAGGGTCAGTGCTTTGTGTTTAAAACAGAAGGTCACACTGCTCTGTTTTCTCCAGACCCCGCTCAGGAGCTGTTACTGGATGTGTTCTGCAGTGACTCACAGGGCAAGAGACGCTGCTGCTTCTCTGAGATGAGGCACAACTTTTTCAATTTTTTTTTTGAGGGAGAAAATGTAATAAACACATTTTCTCTTTATCACATATGATAGGAGGCTCTGAGGGGAGAATAAAACTGTTTTTCCCTTGAGTCAAAGTCAAAGTCATTTGAGAAATCAAATGACTGTATGTTCCTCTGGTTGCTGTGCAACTTGCAAGCATCTTAAAAGTGCCTCTTCTCTGCCTAATAGCTCATTTCTAAAATCTGCTTTCTCAGTTGTATCTGATGTTAGTTCTTCAAATGGAGACAAATTCACACATCATGAAAGAGCAGCTTTAAAGAGCAGATTGGCAAAAGGGAATGGAAATGGAAAAAGCCATTAAATTTTCCAATCAAGCTGGTCCCAACCTCAATGAAAATTGCCCAAGGAAAATTTAAGCACACCACACAAAGAGACTCCCTAATGTCATAAACCACCAAATGCTGTGTTTATTAAAGGTAAGGCCAAGCACTTACCAAAGTTGACTTTTCCTAACTTGTATTAGTCCAACTTATTAATCACAGATTTGAAATCAGTAAGCACTGATGCTTTTATCTCCAGTAGTGCAGTTGGCTGAAAAACAAAATTTCTGGTGTGCAGAAAGATTGGAATTCTGAATTATAATGAAGAAGCAAAGCAAGCCACTGGTGTGCTGCCTAAAGAATTTATTGTTTTTTGGTGAGTTTGCTTCTAGGTGCTGTTAACTAAACTAAACCCCCAAATTCATGGACCAGACTAAACCATTGAATGCTGAACTTACTAAAGATTGTCCAGGAGTCATAGTGCTAAATCAATGCACACAAAATATAAAAATATATTCTTTCAGGCATGAAATACCCTGAAACTCTGATAATATTGTGGAATTTTTGTTATCCTCCATAATTTCAAATTTCTCCATTAAGTTAAGGAAATTTCTACTTTGCAAATAGCAGAGCAGAGAACTGGAAAAGCAACTTGACATCTTCAACACCAATTTTACCAAGGCTTTTCCTGAGCAAAAGTTAATTTTCCATGCAAGTAACCCCAAATGTGGTTTTTTTCACATTTTTGCAAAGCCTTTCATGTGCCACAGCCTGCAACAGTGCCTGTGTACATCACAGCCTTTTATCATTTCACACAAATGTACCGCGTGTGACAGGATTTGGCATCAGTTAAAGTTTCTGCACAACAAACAGCAGGAAAAAACCTGCATTTTGTCCCAGTTCTGTGTATGGGCCAGAGTCACAGGCAGATGTACTGCACCAGAAGCTCTGCTAAAAGAACATATGACTATCAAACACTATTTCTCCAACACTTGACAAGCATTTTATCCAAGGACTGCTGCATTACAGGAGCCTCCAGTCTCCACCACAAACAGCAGCACAAGACATCACCCCAAGACAGGCTGGAGAATGTTCTGACAGCTGCATCAGTGAAAAGAAATGTCACCAAGAGGTGGCATTTATGCTCAGTTCAGTGCATGCAGGAACTGAACATCTGATGCTGTGCAGGGTTCGGCTGGGCTAGAGTTCATTTTCCTCACAGCAGCTGGGTTTGGTTTTGTGCTGGGAACAGGGCTGAGAACCCAGGGATGCTGGAGTTCTCCCTGAGCAGGGATTGCACACAGCCAGGGCCTGTCCTGCTCCTCACCCTCACCAGTGAGGAGCTGGGGGGACACAGCCAGGACAGCTGATCCCAGCTGACCCCAGGGATATCCCAGACCTTATGGCATCACCCTCAGCACACAAAGCTGGGGGAGGAGGAGGAAGGGGGGACATCCTGGGTTTGTCTTCCCAAGTCACTGTGACAGTGATGGAGCCCTGGGGATGGCTGAGCTCCTGCCTGCCATGGGACATGGTGAATGAATTCCTGGTTTTGCTTTGCTTGCACACATGGCTTTTGCTGCACCTGTTCAAACTGGCTTTATCTCAGCCCACGGCTTTTCTCACTTTCCTCTCCCAGTTCTCTCCCCCCTCCCACCGGCAGGAGTGGGCGAGTGGCTCCTGGGGCTGAGCTGCTGGCTGGGGTTAAATCACCACAGAAGCTCTGAAGCCTGTGGTTGTACAAAACACTGCCCAGGGTGGTCCCCACCTGCAGATGCATTTCTGGAGGAGCTAATCCCAAAAACAACCTCTTTGTCTATTACCTGTTGAGCAAAACTTGTCCCTAGCTGAAGATACAATTCACAGGGAGGTAAGATGCCACTCAGAGTCCCTCCTTGTGACCCCTGTGATACCTGTGAGCAAGGTGCTCAGTCTCCTGGCTTTTGAAAATAGGGATAAATATCTTTTCCTTTCCAAGAAATGAGATCAGCAACTCCAGTCATAGTTGGGAAGCACTCTAGAGATTACTGCAGTACAAAGTCTTTTATATTCTCTTGTTCTTTTCTCAGCCTTGCCAGGGTCTTTGTGTAACATTTGGCTCGCAGGTGGATTGTGCTATTAGAGAATTTCATTTTCAATGTTCATCACGCTCATTGCCACCTAATCCTATACCAAGGGGGATATTTTTAAGGGGAAAAAAAGCAACTGCTGGATGGAGTGTCTTTTCCTTAATAACTAATCTTTACTCATATTTTTAAGTCACCTAAACTCCACTTCTCGGGAATTAAATGCTTTCTGCATGCTGTCAAACACAGAAATTATGTTCCACCCCCCTCCCCTCATCTATGGGGAAATCCCTGATCTCTTGCAGTCATAAGTAATTTAGGATCAGACACAGATGGGTTGAGATGTGAATGCCTCAGGGAGCAACTGAAATAGCTCCCTGATAGACATCACAGGGGCTGAGCACAGCATCCCTCTGCCTTTATTCTGATTATCGTGGCTGCTGCCAACAGCCTCTTGTTTGGAGTTTGCTGGAGTTCTGTCTGTGCTCTCACTGCGGATGGCGAGGGCGAATCCTCTTCATAGATGAATAACCACTAATTTGGAACTGCAGAGCTCTGTCTTAATCAGCAGGACCGAGTTCTTCTATCAGTCAGCTCCAGCAGCTCCCACAGAGGTCACCAGTGAGAGCCAAACACGGCCTGGGAGCCATGAAATTCCCTTTGGTTCCTGCCTGACACTCCTGTCAAAGGTCAGAGCTCACCAACATCCCCGCAGCCCAGAGCATCTCAAACCTGCAAGGCCACTGGGTAACACTGCATGGTGCTGCCCTCCACAATTAAAGCTATTCAGGCTTTGGAAAGGCAGATTTTCTCTGAACAGAGCTGGATTTTGCAGCCTGTGTGCAGTGTCTGATGCAGCAGTGTATCTCAGAGAGGTCTGTGAGGAATGCAGATTCCCTGTGAATCCCTGTCTCCCTTGAAAAGGAGAAATGCCACTGCCATTCTCCACTCAGGCAGCACCACACACTTCCAGGGTCACACCGACCCCTCTGCCTCCGTTTTTACCAAGAACAAGATCTTCTGAGGAAGAATGGAAATGTGGTGGTTGCAGCAGGCTGATTGCTCTTCAGGGAAATTCCAGTGGGCAACAGTCAAAGAGCCTCATTTCTAAATTAGCCCAAGACAGGAGAGAGAAACTCTGTGTGGCCTAATTTGATGCCTGCAGCAGAGAGCCAGCGAGCCCTGTGAGACCACATATTCCAGAGAAGAAATGCCAGCCTCCTCAAGTTTGCAGTTGTTGCAGTGGAACCCTCGGGGCTCTTGAGGACGGGTGAAGAGACAGGAATCCCAACTCCATGTTTCAGAAGGCTGGTTTATTATATTATGATATATATTATATTAAAATGCTATATTAAAACTATACTAAAAAGGATAGAGAGAAAAGATCCATCAGAAGGCTAGCAAGAACAAGAATGGAAAAGGAATGAATAACAAAATCCTGTGACTCTCAGAGAGTCCACACAGCTGGACCATGATTGGTCATCAGTAGAAACAATCCACACTGATCAATTGAACAGGCACCTGTTCAGGCACAGTTGCATTCCACAGCAGCAGATAATTTTTGTTGACATTTCTCTGCTGAGGCTCCTCGGCTTCTCAGGGGAAAAATCCTGGGAATAGGATTTTTCATAAAATATGTCTGTGACATGCAGTGTTGCAAACAGTGAGATGAATAAGAAAACCCTCTTTTGTAGCACATTTCTTTTTAAAGTTCAACCTTGTTAATGACTGCAAAGTTATTTACATTCTGCTGCCAAAGTGTGAGCTGCAGAGGGTAAACACCTAATGGCTGTTCATCCTGTTAATTAAGTACTTTCTGCAAGAGGGAAAAAAAAAAAAAGGAGAAATGAGACAAAGTAGTTGGAGGGGGGGCTGTGTAATGTGGGGGAAAGGGACTACACAACTCAACATTCCTCATCAGACACTTCCAAGACATAACAGCTTTTTGCAGGATGAATATCCTATCAAAACCACAGCTGTGAGCAGCAGCAGTGAAGCACTGATGAAAATCCAAAAGGCAGCATTCCTGCCATGAAGGAGATCACACAGCTGAGATGGACCAGCCCTTCAAGAAAACCAGGTGCTACCCAAACTGCTCAAACCCTCAGCTGGTGAATAAAACAAACTCCAGATCCTCCACAGATGAACATATGGCCTCAAATTAGACAGGAATTTAGTTCAATCTGTTCTTAAAATATTTTAAATTATGATGACACATGAATCTCTGGTAAAGGTCTCCTATCCATAATAGATCTCTCTGGTGGTAGCAGACATGAACTCAGCTTAAGTGGCAGCAATTGGAAATTCAGCAGTGAGGTGGATGCTGACAAAAGGAAAGACTGAATAACCTCTAAAATTCTGCCACTGTTCCATCAAAATTCATGGATTTAACACCTTCAAGTTGGATTGGCTTCAATATTTAAATTAAAAGGTCCCACATGTCCTAGGACAAAGACAGATGCTTGCAAATCCTGGATACCAACCCATGGAAGAAGCAATTATAAAGTCTTTAAGCTTGAAATTAAATCCATCTCTACCCCGAGTGCTTAAATGTGTGTTTAGCTGTAGGTTTGTATTTGTGGCCTGTGTCAGCAGGATTTAGGTGCATTAATTCTGCTCTGAACCAAGGCAAGGTGCTGAAGGCTGCTCCTGGAGCAGACACCCCAGCAGAACAGGTTCCTCTGAGCCAGACCTGAGCAAGAGCCCAGCAGAACCACAACCTTCCAGTATTTATTCAAGCAGACAGCTACAGCTGATGAATAAATTCCTGAGGGATGTATCGCAGCAAACATCCCAGGATCCAGCTCTCTTTACAAAGATACAGGAGGTCTGGGCTGGGTTTCCAAAGGCACAGTGCTGAAATGCTGAATGGGAGCAATACAGCCCACAAGGAGTTAATTCCAACACATACCTGGACCCCAAGAGCTGAACAGGGGATATCAGACACAGAAGCACTGGAAAAACACTAAAAAGAGTTTAGAGACAAATCTATCAGCATTTCCTGAGTGCTCTTTCAGGCAGCACTTCAGGGGTTACAGATTCTGGCAGTGAATACTGGGAGCTCTCAGGGGCTAGAGCAGAAGTGGGGAAGGTATTGACTTTTAAGTAAAAGGCTGGGCTCATTCTCTAGTGAATTACTAACATTTACATTAAATGAGTGATAAGCAAAGCAAACATGAAAATTTTAAAAGCCATTTACGAGTATTTTAAAATACATACTTACTTTACCCGATTAGTGTCAATAAAAAGTCCCAAAATTAGTTTTCCTTTGCTTCCTTTCTGACCTGAGACACATTTACACTGAAACTGTGTAATTTTGGATTCCTTTTCCTTTCTGCCTTACCTTCTGAATGAGTAAATTTATTCCAATATCCACAAAAGAGCAGAGTAGCACACTGCAAACACTTCTCACCTCCCTGGGAACCCCCAAAGGCTGCCCCTGCTCCTGGGTTGTACCACCCTGGCAGAACATACACTTTGCTGAGGGAAGTTTGCTCAGCCAGCTGGGGTTTGGAGATGATAAGAACAAAAACTGCAGTCACAGCTTTTAAATGTCAGTCTGCTCAAGAGCTCAGTTTGGGGGGTGTCATGACAAACCCATCCATTCATCTGACTTGTCCTGGAGCCACCTGTGAGGTGGTGACTGACAACAGTCACCAGTGACATGGTGATGGACCTGATTTGTACATGAGGGGAGAGGAGTGTGCAATGTCAGCTCTTTTCTGAAAGGAGCTTCATAACTCGCACCTCTAAGCCACAGGAGTGAAGCTGAAATTCTCAGAAATCAGGTAAATAACAATGATCACTTCTAAATCCAAATGAGATAATCCAGGCCCACAGTTTTTCCCCAGAGTTTATTACTTCAGAGTGTCATTCAAAGTATGAAATAACATGATTTACTCTTCTCCACTGACACAAAGCTGACTCTAAATACACTTCAGCCCTTCAGATGTGGGCACACTGAAGACTTGGCTGTTACCACACACAAGGCATCACTTCCCTTCTCCAGTTCCTGCTGTCTATAGAAGGCCCATCAGTCATGTCCTGTACTTTGGCTTTGGCTTCCCAAGCCTCTTCTCTAGCTGGCAAGGAGACTGATGGGAAACATGAAGTTTAGGGAACTGTCAAACTCACTAAATCACTCTTGAATGCTGTTAAAACAGTGGCAACCTCTTTAGCTTTCAACATATTTCCCATCTTTGTCCAGGAGATCATTAAGTAAGAAGCACAAGACACCAAAAATGACTTAAAGAATGATCCTGGCATTTTCTGCCCACCACACGTCACCATAATGCAATCCAAGTCCTTGTCCTTGACCTACATACCAGTCTTAGGGTGCTTTTTCAAATTGGTGCATGACAAGATTAGTCAGAGATGATTTTGCTGTCAAAAGACAGTGTTCTGCAGCTCTGTTCCGTGACAGCTGCAGTATGTGGCTAACCTTCATCAAGCAAGAACGTTTCGGCGTTACGTGAACGATGTACCGAATAGTGCTGCTCCCTTCAATCAACATTCCAGTCCACTTTGTCAGACCACTGAACCATCAGCCCTCTGAATATTATTTCTTCTTCCAAGTTCGGAGAGGAGTTAAGATTTAAGTGCCACTTGTCCTGATTTTTGTAACACGGTAATGCAGCCGTACAGGTTCAATTTCTGCGACAATTTCCCAAACTGAACAAAGAGATCTGGCAACTGCACAAGCCCGTAGAGGAGGGGCTCTGTCATGTACCACCCGTGATCAGCAGGGATGGCTCTTTTAAGGGTGCAAATATAGACAGATCTTCCCACCTGCCACCCCAAATTCTGCCTCTGAGGCTGCTGATAACAGCTCAGTTAATGCCACGTTCACACAAGATTTTCCAAGGTGGTCAAGTGCTGCTGGCATGGAGCTTGAGAGAAAACAGCTTCATTTAGCACAGGCCACTGCTCACACACCAGATGGGAACACTGCTGCAGACAACAATGAACAAATGAAAGCATGGCTGTTGGAAAAGGGAAGGTCACATTTGGACACTCAGTGCTTTTGAAATCCCTAAACTTACGTTCAGGTTTGTGGCACAGGACAGACCCCGCCATCCTCACCATGGAACACACTAAGAAATACGAATGTTCCAGATCACTAGAAACCAAGAAAAGCTTCCACAGGGAGCAGCTCTGCTTCCCTCACATAGTCCTAATAAAGATCTTTTCACTACCTGATTTCCTTCTAGAAATCTGGAAGTAAAAGCCTCTTTATTACTCCTCTGAGCTGTGCAGGCTCAAGCAAGACTTTTCATTGTGCCTTTAAAGAGCACAATACAAATATTCAGCCCTCTATCATTATTCCTCCAGGCAGTATGGCAAGAAAGCAGACAAACCCACAGGAGAATAACTGAGCTTTGCCTGCAAGCAAAGAATGATCTGTGGCCATCCATCAAGATACCTGAATGGCTTTCAAATCGGGTAAACAAGGTGCAGGCGAGGAGCTTTGATTTTCACAGACCTCACACTTCATTCTTCATGCATCTCTGATATTTTTATAAGCTCTTTTTATACACTAAGTGAAGTGCCCTCAGAAATTTCCCAGGTTTATGCATGCTCCCTGGAGAGGGATGCTGTGCTTCTGACTGCAGCCACACAGCTGACAAGAGTCAAGACACAGCGGAAAAATATGCGGCATGGCAGGAATGATTATTCATTCACTTCAGAACTGCATCTCATGAGGTGCTTGTCTATGTAAATGTCCTGGGAAAAAAAAAATAAAAAAAGGACTGAAGCTGTTGAAGCTTCATCCTTCAGAGAAAAACGGCAAAGAGCACCGTTTTTGAATTGGAAAAGCAAACAATTCTGCTTCTGTCCTTTCCTGCCATTGATTAGAGCACAGTGAGGAAGAGATATGGAGGTTAAGGGTTTTTGAGAAGGAATTTCTCTGTGCACTCCTTTGATCTAATTCTATGGAAGTGCTATGCAATAGAGTCATAGATAAAATAATGGGGTTTTTCTGAGTGCCTTGCATTGTGCAGACCTCTTACAGACACATGAACTAAACCTGCCCAGCTATTTGCCAGCACCAGAAAAACACATTAAAACCCCCACTACTGTGATGTTTCACTTCATTTTGGAGATGGGAATGACCTGTGATGGAGAGCAGAGAGCAGGAATAAGCTGAATGTGTATTGCTGTTCTGGTGGTTCAGCAGAATGTTAAATATGAGCAGAAATCTGCCCTTTTAGACCTGACTCACTGCTACACTGTGGATGTTTTACATTATTGGCAAAGGAAAAAAAACTTGAAGGACATCAAAATTTTCTTTGCCTGCTGCCTCTGCTCTGATTCTCTAAACCAGCCACATACCCTGAATACATAACTGTGCTTTACAGGACTGTCAAGATCCTAAGAGATGACTTTTCCCTATCTTTTCTTAGAAATGCAAACAAATTAACAAATGCAGAGCTAATTTGGTGCCAGGAGCAGCACAGTGAAGTCTGATCCTCAACAGCTGAGCTGTGCCTTTTCCTATTAGGCCCTGAGTAGCCTTCCTCCTTCCAAAATTAGTCATGAATAAAAGAACTAGAAAAGGAGTCATATGAAGACAAAGGCCACACACTACAGAGCGTTTATGAAAAGCTGCTGGTCTCTTAGACCTTAATTACTGTGAGCCTTGGAAAATAATTTCTTTAACAGTGGACTGAGAGAACTGATGTGTCCATGCTGGGTCTAATTCATTGTGTTCAACAGTGTTCAGTGCTGTCCTCATTTTTTCTCCAGATTTTGTGACTGCCATGCAAACAGATATCACAACTATTAAGTCCTTCCCATCTCCTAGGGAAATTATCACAAGTTGAAACTGAGTACACAGCCATTCTACACTTCACATGAGAAGGGAAAGGGAGTTTGAGAACATTGCACAGCATGTTTTTACCATTTACTGCAGTAAAATATACTACAAAGCTACCTTAGGGCACATTTTAATCTTTCCTGTGTAATTGATTTTTTCCCCCCCCCTTTCTGTGTAAACAGTAATTTACCTTCTAGGATTCATGGGCTTATTAAAAACAACCAGGAAAAGAAACAAATTTATTCTCCATTGTTTTGGCCCTCCTCCAAAGAAGAACGATCTTCTTCCTCATGAACAACACGTTTCTCAGTTTATAAAATATTTAGCACGTGTCATGTTTGGGAGTAATCAAAACTTGTACATCCCAAGGGGTTTTTTCGGGAAAAAAAAACCCCAACAAAACATAATGGGAGATTTTTCTAGCCTTTGTAAAGACACACCCCACCATCTCTTCACCCATCTCCCCTTGACAGCTTCTCTGAGAAGAATCTTGAAGTTGACCTTATCTGCCTGATTAAGCTGAAATGGAACCATTCCATATTTCGGGGAGAAATTTTCAGGTTCAAGTTCATTTCACTCAGAAAGAAAAAAAGCTGCAGGAAGTTTGTCTGAAATCAATATGAAATTGCACATTCTTTGTGATGAATATAGAGAACTAAAAACTGCAGTAACAACTGACACCCCAGAAAATACCCAAAGTCCACACTGGATTCTTGTCATAGGCTACCAGAGATTCGACTTTTATCTTTGTCAATGTTAAGGTGTAAAAACCTTCTCCATCCAATCCAATCCCATTTTATGTTAGGACATAAGAAGCTTCAGCAGAACAAGATGATCTACTTTTAAAAGTCTGCTGGTTTTTTCTGCAGAACCTTCTTTCATGAAAACCAAACTCGCTTCTATTTTCCTTCCTGTCCCCACAAAAATCCTCTCAGTCTGATAGTCAGGATTAAAAAACATTTCTCAGTGTCTCCCTGGCAAAGGTTCCTACTAATTTTTTCAGAAGCCGGCAAGGATGTTTGTATCTTGCTTGATGTTTTGTGTTGTACTAATTACCACGATAAGATAGCCTAATTATTATGGTAAGAAAACCCCAGCCAGCCTGCAGGATGCTTCAGAGTTTTGTGAACAACCAGGTGGGATGGTAGGAATCAGCAGCTGCTTTCCCAACCTCATTCATTCTGCCCCTGCCCACCAGTATTCCACCTGAAAACAGCACTGACTTCAGCTGGCAACACAGAGCGTATTTGCTATCATTTTTAGGCTGGAACTGTCATGAATATGTCACAAAACATGGAATTTGTCCATATGCTTGGAATTCAGTCAAATACGCCTGAAAAAAAAAAGGATAAAAACTGTCAAGAAAGCAGGCAACGATTAAAAAATTTAAAATTAAAAAAGCTCCAGCACTGTTCAGCACCATGTTTCAAACACAGTGAGCTGCTTCAGACTTGCAGCTTCTGAGTGTGAACACAAGACAAGAGCAGGCACAGATTCACACCTGGATGTCACCAGTGACACAGGGGGACCTGCACACAGCAGTGCTGGGTGACCTGGAGCTTGTGGCTGCAGAGCCTGGGCCTGCCAGGCCAGTGGAAAACCAGAAGTAGAATCTCTGCTCCTTCTTAGATTCAATGAACATTGACCTGATTACCTGGGTTGCCCTGCTCCTGAGCAACTCCTCACTACTTGTCCATGTCCCTAAAGCACTTGTGGTGTTACCCAACCCCGTCACAGAGCAAAAACCAACCTGACATGACACCAGTGAGCTGACATTCCCCTGGAGCAGCCCAGCAAGAGCAGGGAGCTGCCAAGTGCTCGATCCCAGGAAGTCTGAGGCTTTGGCTCCAGCTTATTGCATCGAGGGGGCACAACATGAAAGGAAATCTGCATCTTTCACCTCTCAGCTGTTTGCATCTTGGATGACATGTGCAGCCCTCCAGGGAGGTGAAATGGATCACACCACGCTGGGTCACTGTTGGATGTGGGGAACACAGTGAAAAGAGGAATGTGACAGGATCTTCTGCCACCCAGGTGACCCTCCAGACACAGAAGAATGTAATGCACATTGAAATTCAGTTCCTCCACCAAGTAACAAAATTCCTCCTTCAGATAACCTGGAACATCACTGGCCAACAGCAATATATCATCTCCTAAATTCTGTCTGGATTTGGAAAGAGAAAGGAAATTCAGAGCCAACTAATGAAACTCCTGTCAGCATTCTCCTGGGGTTTGTGGCCTTTATTGAATCAACTTTTAAATCTGTGGATCTGAGGGCTTCTGAAAGGCTCTGTGCCCTTTAACTGTAGTATGGCTTCCCTCTCTGGAACTTGGGGCAGGAGTCTGAATTTCTGGGAATTGCTTCTCCTAAAACAGAGATGGGTCAAGGACTGAGGATCAAGAGGTGCCTCAGGTGTGAAGAAATAGTTGCACCACATGAGGGTTTTCGCAAGATTGCTGGTAACCTGGAGAGCTGGGACTCCGGGAGTGCTCCCAACCTCTCCTGCTCTCTTTAGCTGCTGTCACATCTCTGGCCCTTTGGAGTTAGTGCTGAATGGGTGCCTGGAAGTGCTTGGTGGCTGCAGGAAGTGAATTGTGTGCTGTGTTATTTCCTGCACTCCATGAGAGAGCCAGTCTTCAGGAGCCAGGCAACCCCTTCTACCTTTGGGTTCCTGTACAGAAGCAGCCACTGGGAAAAGCTTTCAGAGCGAGCAGACCTGGCAATGTCTGAAGGCTCTTCTTTGCAGGGGCACAATGAGGTGGGATTCAAGTAACTCTGAGACAGAAATTATTGCTGCTGTAAAGGCCACAGCCCATTGCAGCAAGTCCCAGTCCTGTTGCCCTCAATTGTTGTCCGATTCACGCTGTCACCAAGGTGCCCTGAGCCTCCTGGCTTGTGACCAATCCCTGTGCACATCAAAAAATCCCACCTGAGAGCCAGCACTGAACAAACCCTCAGCAACTCAAGAAATGACTTATTTTACCCAATACCTTCACACTTAGGTGACTCTTACCTCTTTCTGGTGATACTTTATTGCTACCTTTAGCTTTGCCAAATCGTGACACTTTTGGGGATCCAGCTCTTCGCTCTGATCATCCCTGTGATTGAGAATGATCTCCAGCTCCCGGGAGCTCCGTGCTTGATCCAAGAGGTCCTTAGCAAACCGCTTGCACTGCTGTGAAAGCTCTTCATACTCAGCCTTGAACTCATTTTCCACCTTGCTCAGCTCCTTCAGCTCCCAGCCCAGCCGGAAGGCGGTCAGGATGGGATCCTCGCTCGATAAGGCAATCAACGAGGGGCTGGCTAAGGCTTTGTAGATGTTCAGCCTGGACCTGGAGTGCCTCAGGCTGTCCACCTCGGAGCTGGAGACACATTCCACACAGTTGCACCTGATCTGGTGTGGGCGTGGGATTGTCACCCGTCTTTGGACAAGCAGTTTGATGATCTCGTAGTTGTTGGTGTGAGCCGCCAGCATGATGGGCGTGATGTCCGGGGTGAACTCCGAAAACTGGGTGTCCATCATCAGCGTTGGAACCTGCAAGGAGGGATAAACCACAGTATTGTATTTGTGGGGTGCCCCAATGAAGGAAGAAAGGATGAATTTGACTTTATATTTTTAGAAGGTTAATTTATTATTTTAAGATATTATATCATATTAAGAATACTAAATTATGTTATATTAAAGAATACAGAAATGATATTTACAGAAGGTTAAAAAGATATTAATGAAAAACTTGTGACTTTTTTTAGAGCCCCGACACAGCTCAACTTTGACTGGTTAATAAGTTAAAACAATTTACAGCAGAAACTAATGAAACAATTACTTGTTGGATAAACAATTTTTAAACACATTCTAATGCAGCAAAACACAGGAGAAGCAATGAGATAATATTGTTTTCCTTTTTCTCAGAGGTTTCTCAGTTTCCCAGGAGAAAAATGAAGGGATCTTTCAGAAAATATGAATGCCACACCACGAGGGGAAAAGTCACATCTCACGTGGAGCAGCAGAATTCAGCAGTCCCTCATTCATACTTTTGGAGTGACATCATAACAAAATGGGGTTTATGACACCCTTTGTGCTGTAAATGCTGTTGTAGGCAGGCTTAGCCACACACTGCTATTCTGGCAAAACCATTTTCCCTCCAGATCCTGCAAATCTGCCTCCTGACCACTCCTTCCCAGTCTGGTGTAAAAGTCAGTCCCATCCCCATCCAAATGCTTTACATGTGAATCTGGTCTGAAATGGGTATGGGCTCATACACCAAATGGAAAAAAAAAAAAAAAAAGGATGGGGAAACAAGGAAGACAAAAGGCCCAGGTAATTATACAAAAAGAAAGAAAAGTCTAGAAAAGAGTGAACACTGAATAGATTTCCATAACTACCATTATTGGCACTACATATCTGCATCAACAGGCCAAGCCCAAAGCAGGTCCTGCACACTCCAAACCCTGGGCAAAACTCTTCTTCACTTTTGCCTAATCTTTTTATTTGAAAATATTTTTCAGTGTAAGGATACATTACATAACTGCCCTCAGAATAGACTTGTAGGGTTTTTTTTTAAAACGGATTTGAAAAAAATTAAATGTAAAATTAATGAGCCATAGTCCACTACAAATAAGCCACTCCAGGGTGTGCATTATCCAGCTACTGCTGCACTTCTCTAAAGATGAGCTTAATGCACACCCTGTTGTGTCTTATTACTATATGCAGAGTGTAAAATTAGATGGGAATGCTGTTGAATGCAAGCACCCAGTGTGCTTCCATTTGCAGGCAGGCAGCTCTCTTTGTTGTGTGTTAATCAGTGCCCAACACTGCTCTCCCCGTGCCCAGCACTCCTGCCCTGGCACATCCTGCTGCTCCAGGGGGCATGGCTGGGCTGGGGGAACAGGGGGTGTGCTCCCTCTGCAAATATCAGAGATGTCTTGGAGGAAGTGCTGCCAAGGAGTCCTAATGGCAGAACATGTTCCTCAGCCTGCCTAAATCCAAGAGGAAAGCAGTGATGGAGGGGTGTGAGGTAAGAAATCCCTCTGTAGGACACACCTAAGGCTGGTGATGAGACCTCCAGGCTCGGAATCTCAGTTTCCTGGGAGTTCAGAGCCTGTAGAGCACTAAAGAGCCAAAGCTGATCAATAAATCCTTACATATAACAGCGTGACAGGGACTGTTCACAACACACAACAGGCTCCCAAAGTGCTCACCACACTGAGGTGCAGGGTCAGTCACAGGAGCCTGCAGGCATTTTGGGGAACAAATCTGCTGCCCTGGATGTGGCACATGAGGAGTTAAATCCCTGGCAACCTGCAGGCACGCAGGTGTGGAGAGGCTTTGCTAAGCAGGCTAGTCCCCACAGAGGCAGGAGGGACAGAAAACAATCCTGAGGATTTGCTGTGGGTCATGGAGGGCTTGGTGGCTCTTAGCAAGGCTGGATAAATGTATTTTAAGATATCCAGCAACAAATGGCTGAAAGCAGCTCCCTGTGTAAGGTCTTGCACTCTCTTCCTTTCCCTTTGCTTAGCTTGTTTAGGCAGTTTCTTAAATGTCAAGAGAAAGGTGTGGGGTTTTCTTTTTTTCTCTTTCTTAGAAGCTTTTTTTTTTTAAAGACCTATGCTTGACTATAACTGCATTTATCTTTCTTCCTGCCCTTTTTTCAATCAGTGACTGGCTGCTGTATTCAGAGCCTGTGCCTCAAAGGAAGAACGCTTTTCCTCCTCTATCACTTCTATTACTGTCAAGTTTAATCTTGTTTTTCTATATGGAAGTTATTGTACCCAGGGCTGCAAGAAGGATTTTCAGCTTTACACAGATGAGGAATTCATGTTGCTCAGAATATGAAATGGGCTCTCTAGAAGGTAGTGATGTTACAGGTGGGGATAGTGCTAATCCTGTCTGCTCCAGAGGCTGTCTAAATATGGATCTGGAGCACTCAGAATGGCTTTCCCAAGGTTTGGGATGGAATGAAGTGATCTCTCATCCCTTGCACTGGCTCGGATCACAAGCCCTCACCCCCAAAACAGAGCACTGCCTCGTGAGGACTGGAGCAGAGGTAGGGAAGGTGTGTTCTCCTGGGCACCTCAGAGTACTTTAAATAAAGGGATAAAGAGGGAAATGGTGGAGCAGGAACACAGAGGCTCCGAGGAGCAGATCAGTGCAAGGGTCCAGCCACAGGAGTTATTTCTGAGCAGCAAAGCAAACCAGCACAACACACAACAGGGACAGTGTGACCAGGGGCTGCTGCAGCCTCTTTTCTGTGTCTGCCTGACCCAAAGGCCATGGATTGGCCCAAAATTGCCTGTCTTGTGATAAATATTTTTGTTGTCTTCTCACACAGTGTTTTTTGATAACCTGCATCATAAACTATCTATTTTAAAGCTGTGGCTATGCAAAGCCTTTGCTTAAGGGCTGTGTTCTGTCACTGGAGGGGCAGCAGAGATTACAACAGCACTGATGTTCCTCCTGTGATGCTCTGCCCAGCTGAGTTCATGTTTAGATCAGCTTCTCCTGTGTCTTGGGTTAACCTGCAGTGATGGAAGCAGAAGAGGAATAATTTATTCTACCCCAAGGGCTCTGCTGAGCTCTTCCAGGGTTACTTTCATTAAGTGACCTGAAAAACAAAATTCTTTTCCATTAACCTCATCACCTGACACCAGCTGTTAACCCCAGTCCTTCAGAACCTCACTGCCACCACCTGCACAGGAGCAAACACCTTGTCTGCATTTCATCTTGGTTCTTTTCATTTGAGAAATTAATGCTACTGTTAACAACAAGTGACTGAATGCTTGTTATCATCTGCCTAGATTTAATCCTCAGAAGGTGGCCTGCTTACCCCTGTACCACTGCTGCTCTGAAAGATGCTGCAGCAAGTGAAAAATCCACTTTATTTGAAAAGGAGGGTGAAGAAACAAGCTTAATTCATTAAAGGAGAAGGATTAGCTCACATAAAAGCGCTGTTCAGTACAGCTAAGCTCTCCTCTGAATGGAAAAATAAGTTTTCCAGCAAAATAGTGCACTGCTGGAAAGGAGCTCTGGATAGAAAGAGAGCAGGATTCTCTGCTCTTAGTCAGGAGCACAGTGTAAGAGGAATTAAACTACAGAAGGGAAAAAAAAAAGCAAGAAGCTGGCACTGAAGATCTGGTGGCCTTGTTGTAGGTCTTTTAGGAGTTTTACTTCGAATTTAATCTAGTTTGGTATCTGTCCCTGGAGCAGCTCCTCTGGTTTAGTGTTGTGTAAAAGCAACCCAGCCTCCAAGACTGCTCAGCAATGTGAACCACGCTGCAGTAAATGGGAAAAATAAGGAGATGCAGCTCAAAAACGTTCTCCTCAGCCAAACTAACAGAGGAATGGAAATATACCTTTTGCCTTTTATGGATCATAATATTTTGTCTGTAAATAACTCACAGTGCTTTTACCTGTAACAGGGCAATTTGGAATTGCCCTGTTTCCAAGCCATCTGCATTTCATAAACCATCATCTCCCCTGGGTCAGTGCAATAAATTGTAAGTACAACCATGACAAACTGTAAATACATTAATCTGCATTATTTTCAGCTTGTATAACTTTTTGACTCAGCTGTGTTTTATAGAAGATTTTCTGATTGCCAACATGAACTTGTGCAAGCCTCACTGGAAAGCTATAAATATAATACAGCTTTCTTGTAAGCTCCCTTTAGGCCCTGGAAGCAACCTTATGTGGGACCCTGGGAAGGTGGAACATGGCTGTATAAATTTCAGCATTTATTTTAGGTGATTCAGTGGTGCGGGCTTCACTAACTCAGCATTTTAACCAGAGATGCCTTAAGAGATGTCTGGTATCAGAGTGATGCCACTATTTATATTAATAGGGAATCTGTGGTTTTTCTCTCAAGAGCAATTCATTGACTGAAATGATGTAATTTGGTTAATGAAATGTCATGAACAACACAAAGTGCTATCTAAAAAAGTCATGTAGTTTAAGGGCTTTTGTGCTGGTTATTCACAATCTTTGTAACTTTGGCATATGGCACACATTGTTGTAGATGTACTTATGGGCAAACTCTGCTGTTACTGAAGTGTTCCACTGGCTCCAATACAGCTGTCCCAGAATATCCAGCTGGAGAAAAGGCTCTTCCTGGTCTAAAATCTCCTCAGTGACTTACAAATGTGCCTGTAAAGCCAAATAAAATCTCTGCTCCTCAGACTGATACTGCAAAACAGTGACAATTAGTGCCTTGTAGCAAGCCAAATGCTGATACAAGGTTACCAGATGGTGCACATTAACACTAAAATAGGTATCTCTGAATAAAAAAAAGCTTGCTATAGAATCAAAGAACTGCTAATAGTTGTTAATTAATGTAATGCATGAAAGAAGGTGAAAAAGTAGATCTGTGATATCTGCATAACCAAATATCCTTCTCTACAACCAGTAAACAGAAGTAAAGTACGGATAGACTCGCTCTAGATCCTTCCAGTTTTAATTTGGCTTCTTATCCATGTGTTTAAAAATGGAGGTAGGCCCAAGGGATTAGTTCTCAGAGCTGAACTGAAACCCAGTGCACTTGACAGTGGCAGAACTGCATCAGAGCTTGTGCTCAGCCATGTGTGGAGGAAATGCAGCACAGCCAGAAAGATTGTCAAAAGATGTCACCATTTGTGGCTGATGCTACATAATAACTTCTGCTGGGGATTAAAAAAAAGAGAGGAGCCTTTGGGAGGAGAGGATTTTGCAAATATGCATTTTAATGGCCTGTGGCAAGTTCCTGCAGCCAGAGCCCCCTCTGTGTGTGCCTGTGTCTGTGTGTGTATTCCTCTCTCTGTGCCTCTCTGTGTGTGTGTGTCTCTCTGTGTGTCTCCCTCTGTGTCTCTGTGTGTGTGTGTGTGTCTCTCCTGAGCCTTCTCCTTTCCCTGTGTGTGCAGGAGATGAGATGAGGCACTCGATGATGGAAGGAAGGAAGGAAGAGTGCAGTCACCGTGGCTGACTCTGCGAGTCACAGAGGGATGCTGACAAGAGTTACCTCGTGTTTGAACCTCTTGTGCTGAGCTGGAGTGCAACCTGAGCTCACTTTGCCCTGAATTCCTGTGCCTTGATGCACTTCAGAGCCACTGAATCCAGCAGGGAGATAGGCTGGGAGTGCCTACCCCTGCTCAGTGTGTTGTTCCACGAGGAGCTGCAGCCTCTCCTGGCCATGGCTTCTCCTCTGTGCAGGAATGTTTCACAAGCCCTGCTGTAGTCCAAATTTATCACATATTTTATCCTAATTTATCACATATTATGCGATGTTATCTCCAGGGAACTGTGGCTCCATCATACCCCTGCATGGTCTGGGGCTCACTGAGTGGGGACATTTCGTATTTGCTGGGACCCCGACGAAGGGAGGAGTGATGAATCTGACTCCATGTGCTTAGAAGGCAAATTTATTATTTTATGATCTATATTATATTAAAGAATACTAAACTATACTAAAGAATACAGACAGAAGGCTAAAAGATACTAATGAAAACTCATACTCTTTGCAGAGCCTCAACACAGCTTGGCTGTGATTGGCCAATAAGTAAAAACAATTCACATGAAACCAGCTGTTGGATAAACAATCTCCAAACCACATTCCAAAGCAGCAAAACACAGGAGAAGCAAATGAGATAAAACTGTTTTCCTTTTTCTCTGAGGCTTCTCCGCTTCCCAGGAGAGAAATCCTGGTGAAGGGATTTTTCCAGAAAATATGACGGTGACAGGGACACTTCTTCAGGCAGAACAAACACAGCACAAAAGTTCAGGACTGTCACAAATCCAGACAATAATGAAGCTGCTGAAGTGGCCCAAGTGACATGGGGACCTGGCTCACAGCATGTTATGGGTCTACCAAAGATGCAATATTCTGGATCTTCCCAAAATGCAGAGATTCCCTGGCTGCTGCTGGAGCTTTTTCCTGAGACTGTGACACCAACACAGGTGTAAGTCCAGAATTACTGACATGGGAGTGAACTGAATGATCTCCTGAAGACTGGACAGGCAGACTAGTTGGCATATTCCTGATGGTTGGGGGTTTTTTCCCCTCATTTGGAAACACAAAATGCTGTTTGAGTTTTTTCACCTTTCTTCATTACCATTTTAAGAGTTACGCTGTGATAAGAACAGCTGTTCTAAGTTATTAGGGTTTGTTCTTTATTTTTAATGCTGTTTTTAAGTTTTGAAATTAATTTTATTAAAGAGCTTGCTTAATCCAGTCCTATAAATTTCTTAACTACTCTAAGGACCTTGGAATGTTGCTGCATCTGAGATATTTCTTCATTTTATGGATAAGCTTTCCCCTGACCCCAAACACAATTGAAATAAAGACAGTCCATGGTTATCTGGAAATTTGCAGGCTCTGTCTTCAAGGTAATCTTTCTTTTATTACGGTTACTATTTTTCTAATATTTTTCAGGCTTTGTTCTGGAAGGGAGAGCTGTCCAGCTTTTTGATTCATTTTTCTTGGTCTCTGTATTATCTGTTCTTAGTGGTAACAAGGACAAGATGTGCTAATATAGGTTAATAATCATGCTATCTACAGCCTTTTATATCATCTTTGTACATAAAACATCCCTTCTTCCTGTAATTTATCACCTTGTGTGGATGAGAGATGTTTCATTAAGTTTAGGTGAGGTAATATGTTGCTGACAGGGCTTGAAGAGAGAGTGTGGCATTCACATTCTCTGAAAAAATTCCTTTGACCAGGATTTTTCTCCTGGGAAGCTGAGAAGCCCCAGAGAAAAGGAAAACATTTCTTATCTCATTTGCTTCTCCTGTGTTGTGCTCACATGTGGAATGTGTTTGGAGATTGTTTACCCACAGGTGATTGTTTCATTGGATTCTGCTGTGAGTTGTTTTGACTCTTTGGCCAATCAGGGCCAAGCTGTGTTGAGACTCTGGAAAGAGTCATGAGTTTTCATTATTATCTTTTTAGCACTGAGTAAGTATCCTTTCT
>VYZP01049944.1:0-19433 GCA_013400635.1 Hypocryptadius cinnamomeus
AAGCATCATAACCTCACCCTAGGACAGAGATTTATCACTGGAAAACTGGCCTTTTTGATTATATTTATTGATCCTAATCTAGAAAAAATAACTTTCTCTTAAAGATCTTTTGCTTCTTATTAATTTGAGCAGCCACATAAAAAGGCAAAGTTTCTTCTCTTTGTCCCCATTTTGGGTGATGATGGCTATCTTTGTCCTGCACTGAAGTGAGGTAAGTATTTATCTGTTCTGATTATCCACCATTGAATAAAAGTTCAAATCTGGTGCTGGAAATTTACTAGAGTACTCATGAATGATCTACATATTTTACAACCTTTACAGCTGATGTAAGTGTGCTTCAAAGGGAGAAGGAGCAATTTCCATCTGTCTTTAAAGGATTCTCCAGGTATATTGTCATTGCAAAGAGAAAAGGCATTTGTTTCTGTGGTTCAGTGCTCCTTTCCCACAATATCGAGAGACCACACCAGCTTCACAGGAAATGGAAAGAAGATGGAAACATGGACTTGAAGATAATTTTTCTTGTCTAAGATTTCCTAAAACCCCCACAAAAAATTCTGCAGTTATATGTGCAAACTTTTTTGCAGTCTTGGAATTAGAGCTCCTGTATTTTAAGTGGCATACATTTGGAAATAAACTGAAGCCTAATGTTACACAAATAGCTGAGGTGCATGATATGTGGTCAAACATTTCTGGATCTTGAATAATTTTCCAATCTGCAGAGTCAAAATCAATCCAGCCTCTTAGGAACAACTGGAAGAAAACCTACTGACAAGAATTTCCCCTTCCCTTTTTCCATTACTATTTCCATTCTTTTGCAACTTGCTTGTCTCACCACTGCTCTTTAAACACACAAATGTTGCTACATTGTACTAGGACTTTATTATTTTATTTAAATTCTCAGCAGTATGCCTTCTGGTGCTTTGTCCCAACTAATTATTCATCTTTTATACATCATTATTCTTGGTCAGTTTATCACCTATACATTATGTTCCTGAGTCACATAAAGTGGTAATCTCCTTGGGAGGATCAAACCAAAGCTGGGGTCCATGTTCTGCTTTTAGAATACAGTCAGTCTTAACAGGTCTTGGACTGGATTTCTGTAAACTCTAGTATTTTACAATTTCTCCCAGTCATTGGGTAAACTCTTAGGTTAAATATTTTTGAGTTTCAATAAAAAAGCACAATGTCTTCACTATGTGCTCATAAAACAGAAGGTTCTATTTTCCATTGAGTTATTCTTACTAAGATGCAGTTCTTGGGAACAATTTATTGACTTCTTTTTGGATAGTGGCCTAGGTCTCCGGCAGTTTCTGCATCCCTTTAACAGACCCTGTTACAAAGATGTAACTCAGCCATCTGAACATTTAATTCTTTCCATGTATATGGTATATTATTTTTGCAAACACTTCACATGAACCCTGGAGATTTTCTGGAGTTCCCATGAATTATGAAAAGGTAATTAGGATAAACTTGCAAGGTGCTAGATATTGAAATCCAATATAAAGAGCTGTACAGCTTATTCCATAAAGCTTCTATCCTTCAAGGCTGAATATTATGCATTAGCTTTTCAAAACACAGACACACTCATAATTTACACAGGTTTATCATTGTTAATATTTCTTCCTTTTTTGTTCTTGCTTTAATACTAAATCTAGAAGAGTGTAAAAATTCTTTACTTTGAATAGAGGTCACCAAGCAGGAAAGGTTGAGACACGCAGTGAGAGATGAGACAGACAAAATCTAGCTGGCCAGATTCCACTGCAACATTCCAATGATGCTGTATTTCTTCACATAGATTTAAATGATGTGTAAAATTTATAATGGCAACAATTTCACAAGGTGTTCAATAAAAATTCCTTCAAGGCAGCGAAGGTCATTTAATCTAGAAATCAAGATATCTATTATCAAATTAGAAAATAATGTACTTATTGAGACAACCTTTAAGAATAATTGCTTGCACTGCAGATTGTTTTAATTCTTGAGTCTCATAAAATAAATTATGAAAGCAAGCATAATTAGAAGTTTTTTGATGATAAACTATTTCTTTCACAAGTAAGCTATGCTCCTTTTACCAGTTATTCAAGCTGCAAAATCCAACTGATTTTAATTGTATATGTCACATCATGTATGTGACAAGATACCACATCAGGTCAAGCTAAACCAAATAATGTAAAGTCAGCATCAAAAATAAAAATAATAATGTCACCTATGTGCTCAACAGCAGGTGCTCTAATTTCCAAGTGCTCCAAATAGTCTTTCCCAGAAAAAATTAAGAGTAAATTTATATTTCTCTGTACTATTCCCTAAAAATCAATGCAAAAGCTTACCACTTAATTTCTCAGGTACATCGAGCATGACCAGCAAGTTATGAACAGTGAAAACTCAAGTTCAGAACATTCTTGTGGTTTTTTGCTGTTACAGTAGGAAAGTGTCAAAATTGGAATTGCATTTCATGGGCCTTTCAGTCTGAGAGATCAAAGTGTCAAAAATAATTATGAAAAGGATTTTATATACCTTAAGTACACAGGACCAGATCTCCCTTACCAGTTCAGCAACTGAGAATCTCATGTAAGTTGAAAACAAGAATAGTTAATTATAGACTGCTGAAGAAAACAACTGTTAAAGCTAAATTAAACAAGAAGTCAATGAGGTGGTAAATTTTGCTGTAAATGAAGTAAATTTGGAAGAGGCATCTTTGGAATCTGAGTGGTTTTTGGTTTTTTTTTTATTAACATGGTAGCAAATTGAATGCAGGATATTAAATGGCATGAAGACCACAAACCACACCTTCTATCTATATTTTTTTGGATTACATGAAATTTCTATGAATTGTGTATTCTTCCTACTTCTGTTGACTGTGCTTTAATATGACCATTATTTTTTCTCTATCTATAGAGGCTTTTATATATATGCTTGTAAAGCTCTGTGCTTTGTGAAGTGTTTTGAGCTGAAATCTATTATAGTAATGCAATCATCATTCTTATAATGATGGACATTCTCAGAGCACTTCCTTTTATCTAGATGAAAACAGTATGACAGCCAAATTGACTTCAGTAATGATAGAAATTTTTTTTTTTTTTGCATTTGTTAGGCATCAGCTGATGCTTATATACAATATTGAACTAAAACGGGTACTGACAAAACTTCTATTCTTCCTCCTGCTTTTGAGTCCTCATGCACCTGGGAGGACTCCCTCAACACCTCCTTTGGGGAGGCTGTGCCAGTCTCTGGATTTGGGAGGTGCAGAGCATACACGGTTGCAGGCTTTCAGCATACTGACAGTGTTAATAAGATAACTTCTTCCTGTTCTTTCCTGGTTTGGTGTTCTTGGCAAAAGAGAAAAGGTAAATGGAAGTTCTCTTTCCTTTCCACCAAGTCTCAAAAGCATGAGAACCACAATTCCATTGACCTGAGTCTTTCACTGTTATCAAATTCCATGAAGTGATGCGGTGATGTCGTGGAACTGGTTCATCCTCACCCATTGTAAAAATGGCTCCAACAGCTTCCATTTCCTGACATGCTTCTATCCAAGGAAAGAGGATGACCAAGAAACTTCACACTACTCACAATTTCCATTAAAAATTGAATCTTTTCCAAATTTAGAGTAGATTCTACTGAGCACTGCAGGAATTAACGCTTTACTCTCACACACCCGACTAAAGAAATGAAGCTTAAGCAACAATGTTCATTGTCCAACAATCCTTTTTGAATACCTTTAAGTCTACCCATTAATTTTAATAAAATTTAAAGGAGGGGAACATTCTTTGAGATCTAGTTCTGAAAGTACAGACTACATGAGATAGAAAAAATAACTGCGATAGAAAACATAACGCAAATTAATGCTGAGTTTGAAAAACTGCTCAACTACTTTCTCTGACAACCACCAAAATACCTGAGAGATAGCCATTATGAATTCCTAAACTACTCAAAAAAAGTTTTAATTAAAACTGCCACTTTAGTGAAATTACTGAGAAAACTGCATGGTACACCAGGCAGAGGTCTTCTTTTAAAGACTGTTCTTGTGTTGTTTTCTGCCTTCATTCAGATAAACCTGAACTGTCCTATCAAATGAGTATTTAGAAGAACAAGGAAGATGATAAAAAGAAAAGAAAAATCTCCATGCATTGAGTGGGTTCAACCTCTAAATGCTGACCTGTGGCCACAACTAAGGGACAGAGCAATTGGTCACCAGCCTCCCTCACTGTTAGATAAAGGTAGGCAAGAAGGACGAAGATCTTTGGATTTGTGAGTGTACTGAAGCTAGAAGAGAAAAAATGATGATATTTAAGATACAAATTGGAGTCCAGATCTCGCTTACAAACCTCCTTCTGAGCCATTCTGTTCTTATGAACTGTGGATGAGATACAATCAATAACTAATTGGAAAATCAAGATAGGAGAGAAACAATGATACAAGTGGGGAAGTGTGCTGGTTTTGGCTGAGGTACAGTTAATTTTTTTCACAGTGTCTGGTATGGGGCTGTACTTTGGATTTATGCTAAACACAGGATTGATAATCTAAGAGATGTTTTTGTTATTGCTGAACAGGGCTCACACAGAGCCAAGGCCTTAATTGCTTTTTGTACTGCCACACTGGAGAGGAGGCTGGGAAAAGACACAGCCAGGACAGGTGACCCCAAGTGACCAAAAGGATATTTCAGACTGTGTGACACCATGCTCAGTATATAAACTGCAGAAAGAAGGAGGGAGGGGGGATATTTGGAGTGATGGTGTTTGTCCCCCAAGTCACCATCACACGTGATGGGCCCTGCTCTCCTGGTGATGGCTGAACTCCTGGCTGCCCATGGGAAGCAGTGAGCTAATTCCTTGTTCTGCTTTGCTAGTCTGCACAGCTTTTGCTTTTCCTATTAAAGTGTATTTATCTCAACCCAGGAGTTTTCCAGCTTTTATCCTTCCAACACTCTCCCCAGTCCCACTGGTAGGGGAGTAAGTGAGCAGCTGAGTGGGGCTTGAATGCTGGAAGGGGTTAAACCATGAAAGGAAGACAGAAATATACATAAAAACATATATTAAAATAATGCTCTTAACTTGAAATTAATGGTTTTTAGATTAATCATATAAAATTGAGGTGGTTTATTTACATAGAAGCAGAAAACTTCCATAAAGATTTGTGACAATAACTGTGTATGTACACTTCATATCCTGAAAACTCAAGGCTGAAACATGATTAGATATTGCTAGTAGCAATTCTGAAAATTTTACAAAAAATGCTAAAAATCCACAAAGCCTCTCAGCCTTAAGAAATAAAACTAAAAAGAAAAGGCATCACAGAACCTGGTGTGTGAAGGATGTAAAGCAAATTCCAGACCATCAGTTCCTAATCCCAAAGCAGGAGGAGCTCTGTAGGCACTGGCAAAGTAACTCAAGTGCTGTTATTGTTGAACTATTCTATGGTACAATATAGGGAACAATTCCTGCAGGCTATGTGTGAAGAAGAGAGTGCCCAGATATCTGGAGGGCTTTTGTCAGAGCTTAATGATTTGTGAAGGTAGGAAAAAAGAGAAAAAGTTAACTCCTTTCTTTTTGTCCTGATCACTATAATTTTCACTGTTAAACTCTTCTAATCTCACTTCCCTGAGTAATTTGACCTTTTTTTTTTTATTTTAACTATTTTCTTTATGTTTTCAGTTTCTTCTAGCAGTTACAGAAAGGCTCTACTGAGGTCCAGGTTCAATTGAGAATTTAACTCTATGGGCCTTCTTATCCTGATCCACGCTGATTGTCCCCTGGGTATGTATTATGCCTTAGGAAAAAAAAAAAAAGGTGAAAATGGGGAAAAGAGCAGAGTTCTGAGACAGCTTCCTTTATTTGTATCTAATAATTAGTAAGGAGTTTTAGCTCACCTATCTTAACGCCTCTCACATCTGTGATATGTTTTCAGATCTCACAAGCAGGGTAGATGTTTACTGGCAACAGCTGAAGTTTGTAAGGATAGTGAGGATTCTTTGTGTACGTGTGTTCACTGTGCGTCCTGCTGACTCCTTGAATCTTTCAGACAAATTTCCCAAGAGGAAAGAAAAATGCATCTAAACTCTGCCTTTTTTGGTACTATTTTTTGCTATCTCTGTGTCTCTCTGTTGAGCCTAGGAGGAAGGGCTGATGAATAAAGAATCAGAGCTGAGGGAGGACACGTAACACCACAGCTGAGTTCTGCAAATGATGGTGGGAATGGCATAAGATGCTGTTCAGGCACCCCACGTGCTGCTTTGGAGATAAGCCATCAGTGACAGATGACTGCACTGGGAAGATCCATTGCATCTTTGTGTCTGTGTGGTACCTTTGTTCAGCACTGCTGCTGCAGTGACACTGTGACTACTGCAGATACTGCTGTGGTGACAGTGGGTGACAGAATTCCTGGTCAGAAAAAATACCATTAAACTATTTCTGGAATTTTTGTACCTAGTGAGCTTATAATAACAGGCTTGCATTATAAAGGACATTGTGAACTGACAATTGCATAATGCTTATGGCAAAATGCTGTCTTGCAGACAAAGTTCTAGAAGCCAGAATCATGATCATCATACAAAACAGACACCAGAAAAGAGTCCCTGCTGGTCCAAAGAGTTCTGGGGAAGGACATAAAAGTAAGGAGCCACAACCTACTGAATATTGAGGGTGCAACCAAATTCTGAAGTTTCATGTTCCCTGAGTAAACTTTGATGATGCTAAAGCACAGTGTCCAGAGCAACAGCTTGACTTGTGAGCTGCTATTGCAAAGACTTTACTTCCAATTCTGGTATTTAAAAGTCACATAGATGTGGCACTAAGGGACATGTTTCAGAGGCAGACTTTGCAGTGCAGTTAATGGCTGGATTCAAAGGTCCTTTCCAACCTAAGTAATTCTATGATTCTATAAAGCAGACTGAGAAGTTTCCAATAGTCTTAGAGGAAGAGAAACTTATTTCTGAGTCAAGGCTGATTGCTTTTTTATTCTTGTTGTTTTCCCCTGTTTTTTCTTTTTCCTTTTCCGCTGCCACTACAGAACTCCCAAAGGCACACAAGGTCCCAGAAGACACAGCTGCAGGATTAGGTTAATTTTTAATACCTGGTGAAGGCATGTCTGGTGCAGATGACAAGAAATGTCAAGAACTTCTTGTGATGCAAAGAGCTAAGTCCCTGTCACTATTTTTTTATACCTAGCATGAATTCTGCCAGAGGCTCTCTAAAAACAAAACCAAGAAGCATGTGAGGAAACAGTACCTCACATAAGCAGAGTAGTTTCTGCTCTCTTTCTCCACTGTGTGAAAAGGCATTAGACTCAATATTAGTCTCAGAAGTGGCATTCCTCAGTACAGAACATGAAGCCTCCTTTCTAGTCTTGCCAACAGTAGAAGCAATGTGTGCCATGCATCTTCTCACGACACATTTTATGATTAACAAATTCAAACAAATTATGGAAGTGACCATAACCTGAAAATTTTCCTGCTCACTCAGGAATATACTTTATTCATGGGAGAATACATGGACTAAATATATAAACCATGCTATATCCTCTTGCTTTTCTTTAAAAATACATTTTTTTAATTGAGTTTTGCACTCCAGTTTCTATGTGCCTTCATTAATTTATAGAGCTTACTGGTTGTATGGATTCTCTTGAAATATTGCTTCACTGAACTTATGATATGCTAAATGGTCTAATTTATCACTGTCAAGCACGTACAATTGGGGACATACTATCTCCAATGTAATCCCCATTTTTACATGATTCTTCTTTTAATAAGAATTAATAATGTCTTTGCCCATAAAAACCATGATTCAACAGAAATATGTCAGAGATTACTCTGTTATGTGGTTCAGCAAATATTCTGAAGAGACAAATAGCTTTACCTTTTGTAGGTGCAGTTCTACCTCCTTAGAGGTAGAAAATTCAGGCAACAAATCCAAACCCCAAGCATTTCCTCTCAAAGTCCCTGGCTGCACCTGTGCAGCTGCAAAGAAGCAGTCACAAAGAGCAGCTCCTGTCTGTTAACTCATGGATGTCTTGGGACCATCAGCAATTTTTATGTTCCAAGCACATGTGGCCACGTGCTCTGTATGCACCTGGAAGGTTGGTCAGCTGGAGGCATGTCCTGGCTAGACACAGAAACACAAATAATGCTTCAGGAGCAGCTGCCTAAACCAAGCAACACAAGGGCTGCAGGAATATGGGGGGAGCAGGTGTGAATCTGAGACACTCTGACACAGAGTCTGCACAGGCTTTTACATACACCTGTGTTTACACCTAAATGAAAAGCTTGTGCCATCCAAATGCTAACCTGTATTTTCAGTGATGAAGCAGGTACACAAATGACAAACAAAATTATAAAGCAATATGACTTCCACCAGAGGAAAAAAATCTCTTCCTATTCCTCTGTTCTGTACATTAGAATGCATGCGTACTGTAAACACATACAGTGTATAATTGTAGTGAAAATGTGTATCCTGTTCCTAAGTTCATATGGGCTTTGGGACCTCTTCTGGGCCCAAAATCTACTGCAGAAAATGTCCTAGCTCTCCTCCTACATCACCTGGATTCAGCCCCATGATAACATAGTTTCTTTCCAAGCACCTGCAGAACGTTGATAAAAGTGTTTTTAAGATACAATGGCAGATTTTTACGGATGTGACTCAAGGTGTGGGCATATGCAATTCACATTTATATTATGGGGCTGATAGTACCCTTTAAGTGCAGCAGCTATTTGCTACATAAGCATGAGTCAGCTCTCATTGACTTGGTGAGTACAGATCATCATTTTCTCAGAACTTCAGCAGCTGCAGGATTCTCAGAGTAGTTTCTAATGGTGTATGACCTAAAATGGTGCATTTTTCTCCATTTTCTTATGCTAGAATGCACATGGCAGTGATGAACAGGATATATATTTCTTTCCAATGCACTTTTCAAACTACCATAATTAGTGTCCATAAAAAGGACTGAAGTAGAAATTATCTAAATAATGCATGTTGCTCATCAAAAAAAAAAAACCAAACCCTGAAGTTTTCTAAAAGCAAGATGAATTAGAGCCTTTTTCACCAGTTATTTCATCATCCTGCAGATTACTCATCCATCAAGCAGGAAATCATCATGTACTACCCCAGATACAAAACTTTCCTGTTGAGAATTGCAGCACTATCTTATACAATGAGATCTGACCACTCAAACATTGCTCAGCTTTACTCTGCTAAATGGCTGATGGGATATCTTGATTAATTCATGCCAGGTCAATCTAGTTAATTCAGTGCTTTCAACTTCATTAAAGTTCCTGGAAGATAAGGGTACTCAGCACTTTGAGAACATCGCTCAGCTGGATCCAACCTTTCTAATTTTCTACTAAAGTAACAATAAGAGTCTTGTTCCCAGCTGGTCTTGTTAATATTACATACATGTGCCACCAGACTTAAAGCTGAAGTTACTCAGTTTTCTTAAGAATATTTGGAAGTATACTGATGAAAAAACCTCTTCTTCTCTGTCATTCATAGGAGAGATGTATCTGACAACACTGCTTATGTTAAATTCAAATTAAAAGGCTTCATGCTGTTAATTTATAGATGGGATATCTCGAATAATATGGGCACTACAGATGAAGCAGAACTGGTCTCAAATTGCAGAGGAACCGTAAACTATTTCAATCACTTCAGGAACTGGTTCAATGCCCACAGTAAGGCCAACAATTGAACACACAGCAGAGGAGATTAAATACTAGGAAAATACAAAATTCAGATGAATTATGATTGCATTGTGGTATTTTGTACACAGAGATTAATCACTGACAATACTAGCAACAAGAAAAAGGGTAAGAAGCTTGGCATAGCAGTCTTATTGAAGGTTCATCACATGATCACTCCTATGCACAAATGGTGTGGTACATTGGTTGGGAGCTACAGGGAATACAGAATTTGAGTCCACTAGCTGTTCACGCTCAGGTTTTTCAGAGGTTCTAACGGATACTGCTGAATAACAGGAAAAAGACAAAAACATCTCTGTTCCACATTGCCCTCTCTCTCAACAGGACAATTCAAACCCAAAGGATCAGCACCCACATCTGGAATGTTCATCCAGACTCTGACAATACTGTCTGTCCTCATTTCACATCTGGTGAAAGCTCCTCCCTAAACAGCAGCCTGGAGAGTGAGGGATTCCCTTCATGGCTAATATCATTCCACCAAGAGCTATTTTTAGGGATGTAGCAAAAGAAATGCTAATTTATCATGGCATCAGCCTTCAAACAGTCCTCACCCTTACATTTCACAGGCGCTGAGCACTGTGAGTACTGTTTAGCGAGCATGGAAAGATGGACAGGAATTCAGCCTGAAACAGTAATTTAAATTCTGCACTTTCTGGGGCTTCTCGAGGGACCCAGCAGAGGTATAAATTATTCCCTCCTTAAATCCAATTGCAAATACAGTCTAGGCGGGAGGTAAGTGCTTATCTCCTCATAACAGGAGTCCTGGAAGCTTTCAGGTAAGGAAAGGACATGTTTACAAGGTTAGGCAGTCCTGGAAAGTAAATTTGCTGGATTGCTGTCTGGGTTGGTGGGTTTTCAGCCTCCAAGGATTTTAGTGCACTGGATTTTACTTTGGGTCCTAACATCTGAATACCAGACAGCTCTTTAAGGTTGGGGAAATCAAATTTCCTGATAGAGAGAAAAGGTAACCTCAGTCAAATTAACATTCAGTAAACCTGAGATTAGTTTTTTAATTTAACCTCACAGTTCAGAAAACTCCATTTAAGTTTATTCATTCTAATTTAATTTCGAGACCAGAAAAGCCATCACACCCAGCACACAAAAAAAAGCACGTCTGATAATACTATTTTGTTTTATGTTCTCTATTTCTTATACTATACAAATCTACAATTCTATATTATTATTCTATGGACAGAAACAGACCTTACAACAAAACTTTCCAATTTCATATAGCAACCTGTTGTCCTGTTATAGAATAATTATATTTGCAACTTCTCGCACTAACAAGAAAAGTTCCAGGACTATAAATACAACAAGTTCCATAAAGCTAAATTTCACTTCTTTATAAAAAAAATAAAAATAATAAAGGAACATAGACCATAAGGTAAGAAATTTCAGAGCTGAAAAGAAATCAAAGACCATGTGCACAGCAAGGCACTGTCTCCATATGGAAAGGCAGTAAGGCTTCCTGAAAGGCTGTCTTTTCCATTTAATTCTGAAAGACCAAGAAATACATGCATCAATGCAAGTAACATTCTTGTTTGAGTTCAAGACACATGAAAACATTTCATACAGAGGACAACACTTAGCCAATAAAACTACAATGTTAGTTACAGACCAGATGTACATCTTGTTTCCAGTAACACAATTTGTGATGGGGTTAAAAAAAAAAGAGCAACTCAAAATTTAACAAAAATACATGTAGTGCTGGCTCTATGATTATGTAAATACACAGGTATACTTAGCAAAGAAAATACCAAAGGGGAAAAGAACTATGCCATTTATCCTTTTCAGTACACTCTCCCTTGAGAAAAGCCTCAGTAGTTTCCTAGGATTTGTTTAAAGTCACTGAATTAGTAATAGGAATTGCCACACTTACTGATCATCCAGAACAAGAAAATACATTAACAGAGAAATCTCCAGCCCATCAGTGCAGAGAACATTGACTACATTCAGTGACAACACCTCTAGCCCTGTTTTTGGGCACTGGGACCCTGGGCAGGCTGTGGAGGCTGTGCCCATGGAGGGAGAGCCCAGCAGAGCCTGATGGCTGGGGCAGCCAGAGTGAGACCTGGGGGCTCTGGGCACTGAGGGGAGCCTGGGGGTCACAGCACCGGGGTTACTGGAGGCTGTGAAATCTCTCTGAGAGAAGAAGAGACGGGGGGAAGTGTCTCCAAGAGATAACCAGCTGTAACTAGTAACTCAGCTGCAAGCTAGAAAATTTAAGCACAGAAAGAAGCAGAAAGCCATAAATATTACCATGAAATTTGAAAAGAAATACCAGAGAAGCTTTAAAGTTCATCTTACCCTGTAAGCAAAGCAAATGCTCCTTCAGCTTCTATCACGAGTATTTCCAGGACAGCTGCAGCGTCAGTCTCTGGTGCCAGCATTAAACACCCATCCCACTGCACACAGTGCCAGCATGAGTGTGCAAATACTGAGGGCCAAGGGCCTGATCTTGAGGTGTGTAGGTTTTTTCCCACTGACAGCAAAGGAACCTGAAGGCACTCAGAACCTGATAGCACCAGGGTCACTGAGCAGTGAGATGGAAGTTTTGTGTCTGAGTGCACCCTAGGAAAGATCTCCCACAGAGCCTTAACTTTGGACAGCTTTTCCTTTTTAGCACAAACGATCTTCTACAGTGCTCTTTATGGATGGGTTTTAAAAGCAAATATAACTCAATACCTGAGGCAGATTCCACTTCATGCGGTGCCGTGAGGCTGCCTCAGGTGGGTTTAGTTGGGGCATCTTAAAGAAGTGAAAAATTTCCCACTTTGAAGCGTTCTTATTTATAGATTCTGATTATGATGGTATTATAGTTCACAAACTTCTACAAACTACACATATGAACTTCTTGCTACCTAATTCCACGTGGTTGCAGCTTAACTACCTTGTATGGAAATTTCCAGACACAGACTACTTACCCAGAAAATTATCTGAACTACTGTAGGAAATTATCTGAACTTTATTTAGGTACTTTTGAAAGGGCACTTACAAGAGAAGTACAGTAAAACCACACTACTGTATTACTTAGCATAACAGGATTGTAGGAATTTTAATCTAAAAGTTAGTTTTTGATTTGCATGTACCAGTGTCCAGGACTGAGTCTAGATTTTGATTTAAAAATTAGCCATAAAGAACAGTCACTAGCACTATAAAATATTGTTCTCCCTGTATTTAGGCCCAAGATATTTTTTTATTCTGTTCTCATGGTAATTATCTTGTACAAATTTGGCCAGATTTTTTCTCTTTTCTTCTAAAAAACCCTATTGATCTAATACTGCAGCCACATTAAAAGATGTTAGATTTGCCCCACTACCAATGTTTTCTGTAAGTACATGTTAATAATAATTGATAAATTCCAAGTATTTGAACACTCTTACATTTAAGAAGACATTCATAGGGAAGACTCTGTATAAAAGCTCAACAGTTATAAACAGTCTGTCCTCAAACTCCCTTTGTCAAGTACAGATGTCCTACTACCCACTCACTACAAAGAGGCAGTTTAATAAATCCATATGAACAAGCCATAGAAATCCAATTCGACTACACAGCTTCCTGACATCTCACAGGCATCTTACCACAGGGAAACCAAAAAAGCATCTACAAGTCTCTGCACTAATATGTACTCTGCAATAACTGCTGACATCCCCATAGGTGTCTAATTTGTTAGGTTGTTCTAATGACACCTACTATGCCACAAAAACACCATCTTCAGTCCAGTTGAAAACAGAGAGCCACATTCTTCCAAAGGAAGAAAAGACTTGGCCATTACCCATCTTTAACTTATAAGCAAGTATTAAATATTTAACATAAAGTAATGCTTAAACCATTCAATCAGAAACTGGAAGAACTGGGTCTAATTGAACACCTTGAGAACATTAAGCTGACACCTCTCTCCATCACGGATGAAGCTCTTAGGCTCCCTTTAGGCCCTATGTACCTCTTATTCTCAAAACTAGAAGACTTGTGACTCTAAATTCTCACTTTGCCTTAAGAAATCTGACACAGAAAAGGTAACAAAACCTACTACCTACCTAATTCTCTAAAATTTCTACCACCCTTACTAAACCTGAAATACTGAAGAGCCCAGTAAAGCACCAGGAGTGAACAGCCTACGACACTGGTAGGTGCAACATCCCGAGGACCTCAGGTGAGAGCTGTGAGTTACCACTACCTGCCAGTGTCCAAATTACTAACCTTGTGTTTGGTGCCTCAGTACTCCATCAAAGAGGAGAAACCTTCCAAATTTCCAGATACTCCAGCAAGCTCCTCCCAGCTCTCTTAGCTTCTGCCTGTTTCACAGGTAATCAATTATCCACCCAGAAGGGCTCAGTTTGACAGTGGCCTCCTGCCTTCGCACTGATCTTGCTGCACAGCCCTGCTATGACAGGTGAACACAAGGCTCAGTAAAAGCAGGAGAGAGCTAAAGGCTCCATGGAGGGCCAGGCAAATGGAAAAGTGCAATCATCAGCGCTGCAGTAGCAGGCACTGGGGTTTTTTTAAGGGCTTCTTAACTCTTACACTGTCAGCAGATCTGTCAGGATGCCAAGGACATTGCTGTACTGATTGTAATTCCCCACTGAAGATGTGCAAAGCCAAGAGATGTAGGGCTCAAATGTGATATATTTTCCCCTTCAACACTACAGGAAGAAATACATGATCATTATGATGACGAGAAATATAAACCCACCACATGCTCAGGCTTCGGAAATCTCCCTGTGATGTACAAAGTCCACAGGTAAAACCATGTACCCCTCACACACAATCAGAGCTCCAGCATGTACTTTATGGGACATGCTGCTATCCTGCTCCTGACAAAGAACAGAAACTCCCCCTGGCAAAGCTATCCATCCATTCTCTAGTGCCATAAGCAGCATGTTTGATCCCTTCCAATGACCACAGTGCCCAGGAGTTTCACACAGTCACTAGCTTTGGCTGAATGGCACTGCCAGTGAGATGGTACTGATGTAAATATGTGCAAAGACAACAGAGATCCCTTAAAAATCCTGCTGGGGCTGTCTGAGGATGAGATACTGCTGCCCTTGCCCAGCAATGGCCCTGAACACAGCCGTAGTAACACAGCAGCTGCAAGCAAAGGTGATATGCAAAGACTCCTGTGCACTACCAATATCCTCCTATGCCGGCATGTTGCATCAGCTTGATTTTGCAACTTCAGGCTCACCTGTTTTTCTAATCTTTTCAAATTCCTGTTCTGATCTTATAAAAAGTTCTTCCTCTTTTTGGTTTTTTTTTTTTTTTCACATTTTTCTTTCTGATAAAACAGACACAGACTATCACTGACTGGATAAGGCCTAGAGACAACAGATCCTTCTTTCTCTGCCATGAAAATAGACAGAAGCTTTGTTAAGAGTTAGACAAACTTCCCTCAACTCACCCAAAACACTTTTTTAATGTAGGTAAATTCTTGTTTGAGCTCTGTAGACACAATTTAGGGAAGCCTGATCCATCACAAGGGTCATAGGAAAATACAGGGTTCCTCAGCAATCAACATAAGGAAGAGCAGCAAATGTCCCAAGTGCCTGCCAAATCCACAGGTTTGCCCAGAAAATACTAGTCATGCACTTGCCAACATTCATTCTTTCTTCAGTACAACAGTTTTGCTGCAGGGTCAGGTCCCCTCACACCATGCCAAATTCTCCATTTCCCTCTGTAAGAAACTAAGAGCTCATCCCAAAACTGTCCCCCAACCCTGGGACAAGTGGCAATTAAACTCCACAGGAGGCTGAGGCAGTCATAAAGCTCAGAATCTTCCCAAAGGACACTGAGTACAGAGAACAGTCACATACTGTACAGTGCAAAATAAGCTTTAATTGTTAACACATTTGTTTTCCGGTTTGACAAGTGCAAGGCATCTGTATTAACCTTATATAGAAAAGCCACTGGCAAGGAGCAGACCTGAAAGCCAACTAATATTTAACTCTGTGGATTACCTACCACAATGGGACACCAGTAAGCAAATAGAGAAGACATTTCAAAATGAGGCAGCTGTTGTTGTTGCAGCCAGCACACTCAGAGCCAGCAGTTGAACTGTCCCATACATATTTTCATACAGGCCACCCTTGTTTACTAGGACCAGATGAGATCAGGCACAGTCTTGCCACACAAGACTGAGAAACTGGTCATCCTTAGTAAGTGAGGCCTGAAGTTCAGAAAAATTACATGCACCATGAAGCACTCTTAGGGCTTTATCCCTCTGAATGAGATGACAGAGAAAAATAGAACTAAAATATTCTGTGACCTTAAGGGCAACCTGATAAAAAAGAATCTACAGTACCAGCATATGTCTATTGAAATGTACTAAAAATATGAAGATTCCTAGTATTTTCTGCCCTATTATTATGGCTCAGTCTGTCCACTTCGTCATTAGATCAGTTTTTCCAATTTTAATTAGAGTTACTAGTCTGTGACAGGGCATTTCCAAATGTCAAAGTCAAAGTCAACAATAATAACATTGTAAAAAACAAAGAATATTGTGGCTATAAGTCCCATCAAAGGCTATGGACATTACACTACTGGCATTGATGAGTTTGCAGGTGTGCCCTCCAAAGCTGCATCACCCATCAACCCAGCTATGTGAGTGGAATTCCTAGACTTGAGAATGCAGGGACTCAAAAGTGAGCCAGCAGACCAGTCGTGGTAAACCCTTTCTCTGCTTGGAAGTGGAGTAGGATGCCTGGGTGCCTCCACTTGACAGGTGATTATGGAATTTTCCAGGAAACTGGCAGTCAAACTCTCATATCTGATGTGAGAAGTGCCAGGAACTCCTCATGCCCCACTGAGTTCTTCCACCATATGGGCTCACAGCTGCACCAGACCTCCACCCTACACAATCCTGCTGCAGCTGTTCTTGCTCATCTACACTCTTGGTAAGCTTTGTTATGGCCTGGCGGCCTTGTACAGGTCTACTGGAGCCAGAAGATCTGGGATGTCACACCGTTGGTGTGTCCTCTGCAGCCTGGACTTCTGCTGGAGAGGTAGTGGGGCACAGGAAAACCCATCACACCGAGACACTCTGCCTGATGACTCTGTGAAGAAAGCAAGGGACAAGGCTGTCACTCCTAGCTAGCCATCTTGGCCAGAGGTGAGTCAGACTTGCACAGGCAGTAGCTGAGCAGGTACATTTCTTTCTGGGCAGTCTGAACAACCTGCTCTTCCTCTGAACCAAAAAACCTCTAAGGTGCTAAGCCCAGTTTGTGCAAAAGGCTCATTTCTCAGAGGCCTGCTTGTCCTCTCCTTCATGTGACTATAGCCCCAGAGCTGCCCCCTTTGAAATTACCTAAAAGTACCTCAATTGATCCTCCCTCCCTCAAACACGAGACCAAAACCCAACAATGTCCTAATCCTGCCTGTTGTCCAGCAGGAGTGAGGAAGAACCTGCATGATCTGGGTGAGCTGGGTGCCTAGAACAAGCCCTCCCCCATCTCTGCTGGCAAATGTGTACAGTCCAGCCAGAGGGCTCTCAGGAAACTATCAGGTGGTGATGGCCTGAAGATAAATAGTTGAGTCATGCCTGTAAGCTGGAGCCTGCTGGCAAAAGGAGGAAGGGGAGTCCCAATGCAAGGACTCCAGACTAGAGTGTTTTGGGCATAAATGGTGCCTGCTGCATTATGAGGACCATGCCAAGAAAGAAAGGACAATGCTTCTGGAAAGGAGGTGGTCTATCACACTGGTGGCACAATCTTGACTATCACACTGCAAGCCTAACAAAGGTGAAGCCTGAATCTACATGGACATTTCCACCAAAGGTGAAACCTGAACCTACTCTGTCCTCTCCAGAGAGATGAGAATTGTCCTTCTCCATCCCACAGATAGGCTGACCTAAGAACACGAACTGGATGGCAAAACCAGCAAGTTGCATAAAACCTTACATATGTAGAAGCAGGTATCACCCACAAGCAAGGGCAGCTGTACTCAACCATGTGACCTCCTCCAGTTTTTCTGCCCTGATGTAGCACTGGTGACCCATTTGCTGGAAAATTCCCAGGTAATGAGTTCATTACACAAGTGAGGCTTTGGCAAAGTTGTGGTGCCAACTGCACTCTTCCCACGGGAAGAAGAGACACAAATGTCCTCTGAGATCAGTTGATACCGGGTCATCTGTGCCAAGCACAGTATTGAAAAAAATCAACAAAAGAGTGTAAAGACACAGGGGGAAAGGTTATGGCATTTGTCTTTCAGCCTCACAGAAATCAGGCTCTTCCTGGCATTTCTAGTCATTCAAACCTCAACTTGGTCCACAATTATTACACATGGCATTTCATCTGGGACTTCTAATGGCTCAGAGAAATTGAATAATCAAAGGTTTGGGGTCTTAAAGACAATACAGTAGCTTTCAGTAGCAAAACAGGGTAGACAGAGCTCTTGCTCTGTGTTCTGTACAATCTCACACCAGTGACATGCCCCATCCCTGCAGTGCTTGTCCATCTTCCGAATTCCTGTAAACAAATGCCAGAATCTGAGTTTGTTTTTGTTAACTTCTGCTTCTATTTCTAGATTTTTAAAATGGCTAATCGCAGCTGTCATTGTTGCCAAATGAACATTTACCGCCTTGCTGTAGCCTTTAAAAATACATTTATCATGCAAATGCTGGTAGAATTTTAAGTATAGCTGAAATAATGGGTAGTTCTGTAATAGCCTTCCCTACAAGATATTGCGTCACAGTTGGCTACAACAATCCAAAAATAGAATGATTGTTCTCAAAATCAGTAGCACACCCGATACGCATTGCTCATCTCTCATCACAAGGGACACTCCTGTTTTATACAGCTGTACTCATTCTTGTCTAGATTTGACTGGTCACATGCCATGCTAAATTAGCGTGTTTTCTGGAAAATTTTTTTTGGTTGGTTATTTGTACCACTCATTTTGTTATATTTTTTTTTACTATTTGTATTTACCTAATAGTAAAACACTTCTTATACCAAATTATATCAATTGCCTGTACCACCTGGAATCTTGCTTCCAGGAGGAACCAATGGGGATTTTTAGAGGGAAGCAATTAAAAACTGTATATATAGGTACTACTGCAATGCAGGTGCAGAGAGAGCAGTGGGAATTCTCTCCAGAGACTATCCTCGTGGTCAGCTTACACAGCAACTTATTTCCAGCTCTTTCATTCCCTTGAATTGCTAAATATTGTCTTCATATTTTACGGATTATAAAATCTCTTGAAGTGCAAACATGCTGCCTCTTTGGAGGACTTCTTATTGCAATAAGTTTCACTGTATGAGACTAAAAGCTGGCAAGCCTCCTACAGCTCTGAGAAACTAAGAACTCTCAGGACCCTCTGGCATGTGAATCTTAGGAAGGGATGGCCATTTTTCTTTGCACACTCTGTTTTCCTTTTAGTGAGTATGAGGTTCTCATTTCACTGGATGAAGAAGAAACTGAAAAGACAAACTTTGTATTTTTGCTTCTTTTTTGGCTGCACACACCTAGACACACTGTGCCTGAAGTTAAGTGAGGGATCCCTCTTAATTTGATGGGAGCAAGAAAGATCCCTACAGACAAGACACTGGAGAACAAGTTTTTAACTCTGTGATGCTCAAAACTAGACACCACGTGAGAGGTGAGATACCTGCTGCAAAGCAGAACATTACCAGAACTTCTTAATCCATACAGGCCTGAACTATGCATCTGTGATTGCTTAAAGATGGATTGCACATTGTAAGGCTTACCGACTGAATAAAAACCACAGAGGGTGCCTAAGTGGAAATAAATTAATTTC
>VYZP01049945.1:14451-28280 GCA_013400635.1 Hypocryptadius cinnamomeus
CGGCGGCGGCGGCCGCGGGGTGCTCGGCAGCACCGCGCCGGGGCCGGGCGGCATGGCTCTCCGCGCCCGTCTTGCAGGCATGGTGCTCTCACTGGTCCTGCTCCCTACATCGAGGAGGGGAAAACCAAGTTCTCTAGCTCGAGTAACGCGTGTACCCAAACTTCCCGGTGATGCAAGTGAGAGCAGAGCCGCTACCAGAACGGCAGGGAGGATTAGGCTTAAAATGGGACCGACTTTATCCTTACTGAAATAGAAACAGAGGTCCTGGTTTCAGTGTGCTAGTACTCTCCGGGAGAGCAAAGCTAACTACTAGTGGTGTAGTGCGACCATGTAAGTACTCCGTTGCCGTACTTTCAGTATTACAACTTTCCACTTGCCGCATACCCCCGATTTTAAAATCATTCGGCTCAGCTCAGCTTCTCGCTTGAGATTTTTGTGCACGGTTTTAAGACACTGACTTACGAGGGTGCCTGTTGGCAGAAATACAGTCGATCCCAGTGTAGTTCTCTGATACTTGATCTGCCAACTAGTAAAAAGTTTCAAAAAATCTGTTGTTAGTTTTAATTGAAAGCGAAATGCCTTGCTGAAGTCCTGCCTTCTTGTTACACTTTCAATTTAAAAAGAAGTAGTAACAAAAATATCAAGGCACTAGGAGAGGAGCATAACAAAGTAGTCGTGCATTTACCCGCAGCCTTTCGTTTCCGTGCTACCTTAATTCCAGAGCAACATCGTCTCCAACCACAAGGGGCATCTGTATCTGCTGCCTGTCAGAACTGGCGCTTTTTTCATCCTGAGACTATCAACTCCATCTGTCACAAAAACTGGGACAAAATCTATTTTCCAGAAACTCGGGGATCTTGGAATCCCATGTGGTGTGAAATCATGCCTGTCTCAAAGTGCGTAGACTGTGGAATGGTGGTGTGGTGTGGTTGGGAGTCAGTATGATTGATGGGTTGAGAAGCATTCATAAGGGCTTGCTCCATTGTCATCAGTTTTACAAGCTGCTTGTGTTTCTCCTTCAGTATAGTTTTTCCTATTCTTGTATAAAAACTGTGGTTTTAAATCTGCAGAATCTGTGTTAAGAAACCCTGCCTCCATCCACCTAGTTTAGAGCTGTTTCTTTTAATTCTTGTTGAATTGTGGTATTAAAAATGCCAAATACCATTCAGGCAGGTTGTAGTAAATGTAAATTGCTGCCTACACTGGGATTGTTCATGCATTACTTTGTTGTCCTATTGTCTGATAATACCACTGTTATTGGTGGAAATCAGCTAGTTTTGGATGCCTCATTAGGAGATGACATTGCAGGTGCTGTTCAATGTACTGCTGCACTGACTGGTTCCAAGGGAAAATGCCCCACGGTGCCATTGGAGGGAAGAGGGTCTGGATGCCGGGATGTTCCAGACATAAGGGAGTCTGAGAGAGGGGGTTGGTATGGATCAGGGTCATGGCCTGGGGCCTCCTGAGCTTCCTCAGCACGGGAGAGAAGAGTCCCAGTGGGGCTGCCTTCTACAGACAGCTGGATGATGAGCTCTGCCCCCTCCCAGCTCCTGCCTTCATTTGCAAAATCCATCCAGCTCGGCTGTGCTTCATTTCTGGAGCAGAAAGCAGGCTGTTTACTCTGTGAGAAAAGGCAGCAGCTGAACTTTGGGCTTCCCAGGAGGGGGAGTAGAGGAGCCTTCACTGCTGGCCTTGCATCCTTGTGTGGCTGCGAGGAGGCTGCTGTGGTGCTGCTGGAGCAGGACCAGGATCAGTACCTAGTCCCACTAGTGCTAACAGACTTCCCTGGCTGGACTGTTTGTTGAACGGCAGGGTGTGGCATGAAACTTCACATTTTTCATAGGTAGAAATTTTCACATACAGTTTTTAGTTTAAAAAATTAATATTTTATACAGCAATAATAATAATGGAAATGTTTACTTTGAAGTTTGGAATTACCTTTGGTATCATACAACTGACAAAAATTTTAACAGAAAATAGGTGAGTTCTTCAATTACCACACCTTTTTTCTTTCTAGAATATCATTATCTATATTCAGGATTATATATTGTCAATAAATTAACTTCTTAAAATTGTTTAAAGCATTTTTCTGTTCCGTCTTTATTTAATGAGGATTTGAATTCTGCCCATATTTGTAACTACAATTTTGGGTGAGGACTTTGGCATTCACAGTGCTCTGTTGGAGGAAAGAAGTATTTTCTTGTGTGGAGCTAAACCTAAGGAAATAATTCTCTGGCCCCACTTTGATCCAGGTTTTTTAACAGCCAGAGTGATATTGTCAAATTCAGCTTATCAGTTTTCAGAGTAGCTGTAAAAGTAATGTGGAGGGCAGTTCTTGCTCTGTTTCACAAAGCACCAAATCAGACAATACATTCCACAACTTGACAGTAGAATAAGACCTGGTAGCTTTTTGAATTCCCAAATTTGCTAGGTTTTTCTATGCCACCCTTTCCAGTCTCAGTAATTGATTTAGTCCTTCACACCAGCACACCAAATTAGTATAGAGTAACTGTCCTCCAGCACCAGGGGTCATTTTGGCAGCCAGAAAAGCCAATGTGTATGTGATCTGGATTTATTGGAAAGACTCCTGGGCACCTTTTTGTCTAATCCTGATGTCTTTTCTCTTTTTTTTATTTCACACCTTTTCCTAATGGATCTCCTTTCCAATTTGTGTTTTCTTTAGTTCTTTCTTTGGCCTATTTTACATTAAGAGTATTTAAAAAACAAGAAAATCAAGTAGACACCATGCCAGGTGTCCTTAAAATTTAGACATTCACATTCAATGAAAATAAAATGAAAATACGTGGCCAGTATATGTGGCTAATTCCTCTCAAATTATTTTTAAGCACATTTTTATTGGCTTATATTGATTTTTTTTTCCATTTTTAGAGATTTACAACTGCTATTAAAATTTTCTGGCAGGTGTACTGGGAATTAATTTGCTGATACAATTTCAGTATGCACATCTGGTAATATCTTAAATATGTGCCTGATAGGGATACACAGAGAGCAATTTTTCTTCTTGGAGAAGGGACTTAATTCTCTTGTAATAGTAGAATTCACCTGTCAGTGAAAGGCAGAAACTCTGTCAATAGTTCTGAGAACCTTGGTATTATGGTAGGCAGTGAAAGTCCTGCTTCTTACATCAGCATTCATCCTGTAGAAATGGCCCAGTAAGGTGTCACTCACAGTAGCCTGTGCAGATGACTGAATATGGACATGTGCGTACAGCAGAGTTCTTGGGTTTGGTGTACCTTCAGAGACCCATAAATAATGTCTGCCTTCTAAAGTTACAAAAGGAAAACTTTGTGACTTACCAGATTCCCAGTGCAAACTATATTCAGGGGAATGAATATAATGCATTCAAGTGGTGTCTGTTTCAATAGAGAAGACAGACTGAAGGTATTTAAATTAGGTTTGTTCTCCACATCTGGAGTAGTTTATCTTTTTATTGTGTCTGCAGGAATGTTTGGGACTTTCATGTGTTAAGTTAGCCACCTAAACTAGATGGAATTCTCCCCAAAATGGTAGCTTCTTTTTTAATAGAATGTGCATGACTTTCCAGTGTGACCATGCCTTCTCTTCTTGATTTAATCAGAAAGAAGAATAATGAACAGGGAGGATAGTAAGTAATTGTATTGACCAACAGCTGATTTGCAGCTCATAGCTGCTGAGACTACTACACTTCATGCTTAGGATCAGTTGGGCATTGTTCTGTTGGCTACATATTTTTGAGGTTGTCTTTGCCAATGTTAAGTCTCATGAACATTACAATATTATGGGTCCTGCAAATGTGCTGTAATGGTTAACTCTACACACAGAGTCATAGAATGGTTTGGGGGAAGGGAGATTTAAAGGTAATCTTTGGTGATGACATAAAGGTGTCCCTTGTGTTGCAAAGTCATAACTACAGGTCCCACACCAGATGCACAAATAGTCCATGAACTATAGGTCTGGTTGAAATAAAAAACAGCCAATTTGATTCACAAATAGTACAGTTCATTGAGTGCAACATAAAAGGTCCTTTTGGATTGCTGGTGACAATGTATTAACTGCAGAGTAGCTGTATATAGCAGTAAAAGTATAATTGCAATCACAATCTCACTATCAGGGTCTGTTGTCATATCTGATGACATAGGGCTTACCAAAAGGTGTCCCTTCTGGGGAGAGCGAGGAGAACAAATCCATCAATCTGTCCCTGCAATTTCACACTGAATTCTCATCCCCTGATTAGAAACAAAATTGGGTTATGTTTTATAACTACTACTGTGTGAATTGCTGTGGATGGGACTGTGGTCAAGCCACACTGGGGCACATTGTATGGAATATTTTTTGTAGGAGGTGTACTTGGTTTCTACAAAACATTTCTGGGTATCAGGTTGAAGAACAAGACTGTGGAGATTACACCTCATCCCACATTTCCCTCTGTCCCCCCATGCCATGACAACACAAACCACAAGACTTCCACCTGATTTCCACACCTGCATCACAGGCCCCATCACACTGAGCTATACCAAGACCTGCCCATGACAGAGGGCTTAGAACTGGAGATGATCTTTAAGGTTCTATTGCACTCAAAGCATTTTATAATAGGACATGATCTAGTTCCAAACACCCTGCAATGAGCAGAGACATCTTCAAGTGTTATCAGATTGCTCAAACCCTCATCCAACCTGACCTTGACTGTTTTCAGGAATGGGGCATCCACCACCTCTCTGAGCAACCTCTTCAATTGTTTTATCACCCTCATCATAACAAATTTCTTCCTTATATCTTGTCTGAATCTACCCTCTTTTAATTCAAAACTGTTACCCTTGTCCTTTTGCTACAGGCCCCACTAACTGTTTTGTCCCCGTGTTTCTTGTGACTCCCTTTTAGACACTGGAAGACCACAATAAGGTCTCCTTGAAGTCTTCTCCAGCCTGAACAGCCACAACTGTTTTAGTCTGTTTTCACAGGAGACATGCTCCAGTCCTCTAATCATTTTTGTGGCCTCCCTCTGGTCCTCCTCCATGAGGTCTACGTCTCCTGTGCTGAGGACCTCAGAGCTAAACACAGCACTCCAGGTAGGGTGAAATGCATGTTTACAGTCATACAATCACAGAATATTCTGAGTTGGAATGGACCCACAAGGATCACTGGGTCCAGCTCTTAAGTGGATGGCCCATAGAGGGATTGAACCCACTACCTTGGTGTGGTTAGGCTCTAACCAATTGGTTCACGTCCAGCCTGCCATCCAGCAGTACCCATAAGTCCTTCCTATCAGGGCTGCTCTCCATTTGTTCATCCTCAAGTCTGTGTTGATATCGAGGGTTGCCCTGCCCCAGGTGCAGCACCTTACCTTTGGTCTTGCTGAACATGGGCCCACTTCTTGGTCTTGTCCAGGTCCCTCTGGATGGCATCTTGTCCTTCAGGTGTGTCAACAGCACCACTCAGCACTACTCATCTGCAAACGTGCTGAGGGTGCACTGAATCCCTTCGTCTATGTCACTGATATTAAGAAGTCCTGGTGCCAATATGGTCACCTAAATAAGCCACTTGTCACTGATCTCCATCCAGACATTGAGCCATTGACCACTACCCTCTGGATACAACCATCCAGCTGGGTCCTTATCCACCAAGTAGACAACTCATCAAATCCTTCTCTCTCCAGTTTAGATAGAAGAATGAGGTGGACCATGGCAAAGGTCTTACAGAATGACATATAGATGACATAGAGATGACATATGGATGATATCTGTGGCCCTTCCTTTGTCCCCTGATGTAGTCATTTCATCATGGAAGGCCACAGGGTTGGTCAGAGAGGACTTGCCCTTGGTGAGCTGTGCTGGCTGTCTTGAATCATCTGCTGAAACACAGTGTCTAGGAGGAACTGTCCTATGGTCTTCCCAGGCACAGAGGGGAGGCTGACAGTTTGGTAGTTTCCAGACTTTCTTTCTACCCTTTTAAAAGATGGGTGCAATGTTCCCTCTTTTCCAGTCACCTGGGATTTCACCTGGCTGATATCAGTTTTCACATGTCAAGGAGAGTGTCTTGCCAGCTAGATCAGTCAATTCTCTCCAGAGTTTAGGATGCATTTCATCAGGTCCCGTAGACTTATGTATGTTCAGGTTCTTCTCTTACTGTGGGAGGGACTTTGTTCCCCAAAGTCCCTGCCTTGAGGTCCATCCACTCATGAGGATACACAAGTTTGCCTGAAATAGATTTTTGATCCACTGTCTCCTTTTTTCTTCTAATATACATTTTACATTTATAACATTTACTTAAAAATTGAGTAGAATCCTTGTAAAGTTGGGGGTTGTTATTTATATATGAAATAGTAAGTATCATTGAAACATTTACCCAGTGCATCCAGTAAAGTAAACATGGAAGTATTGCACAATACAGTGTTGCTGGACTTCTTTTTTGAACTCTCTTCCAATCTAAACTACAAACTAGACCACACATGTTGTTAAAACAAATCTAAGTAGGACATCAACCCTTTTTTGGTCCTAAGAGAGGCAAAAGTAATGGCCAAGCCAACTGATTCCTGTTCACCTGTTAAGCCAGTTAGAGATAGGTTTTAAATAACCATATTCTATGAAGGTAAATACGAACCATACATGCTGTCAATGTGTGCGACAGGATAGTCCTGTCTTCCCCTTCATCCTCCCTGCCCCACACACAACCTCTTCCTTTGTGATTGTCTCCAGCAGGCAATGTGATTTGGTCTTAGATAAGAACACTAGGTGGGAGTTGTGCTAAGATTAGAACACTGGGTAGGAATTTCAGGACTAACTGTCTGGATGCTCACTTAATGAATGCACTCCAGAGATGGAGAAGTTGTGGTGATCAAGGCTGACTTGATTACACGTCAGCCTGCAAAAGAGTATAAAATGCTGCTGGAGTCATGANGACTTCTTTTTTGAACTCTCTTCCAATCTAAACTACAAACTAGACCACACATGTTGTTAAAACAAATCTAAGTAGGACATCAACCCTTTTTTGGTCCTAAGAGAGGCAAAAGTAATGGCCAAGCCAACTGATTCCTGTTCACCTGTTAAGCCAGTTAGAGATAGGTTTTAAATAACCATATTCTATGAAGGTAAATACGAACCATACATGCTGTCAATGTGTGCGACAGGATAGTCCTGTCTTCCCCTTCATCCTCCCTGCCCCACACACAACCTCTTCCTTTGTGATTGTCTCCAGCAGGCAATGTGATTTGGTCTTAGATAAGAACACTAGGTGGGAGTTGTGCTAAGATTAGAACACTGGGTAGGAATTTCAGGACTAACTGTCTGGATGCTCACTTAATGAATGCACTCCAGAGATGGAGAAGTTGTGGTGATCAAGGCTGACTTGATTACACGTCAGCCTGCAAAAGAGTATAAAATGCTGCTGGAGTCATGAAAGATGGTTTTCCAAGGCTGCAGTCAGCTTTTGGGTGGATCCCCTCCCTGGCAGGGACACCTGCATTGTGCATCCAGCCTGAGGACAGAGAAACACACACTTTTGGAAGGTTGAGTGAAAGTGCTGAAACCTAGCTATATGTGGAGATAAAATTCTTAAGTAACTACATAGCTGCTTTGTTGCTTCATAATTGTATATTCTTTAAGGCCAAAGACTGTGAACCTGTACATTTCTAGCTGAACTTTCTTATATTATAACCCTTAAGGCATGGTTATACTGCAAACTTCATTGGCTATACTTAGATACTGTATTAGCAATAAATCTAATCATAATCACCCACAAAATCAGTATCATGTTTCTCATGCCTGACCAAGAGAGTAGTATTCTTCCATGTCAAACCAATTTCAACCATTACAGTTTTATGGGAGTTCTTTGGTGGACATGTCAGCATACATACACACAGAAGCAGTTAGAATTTTGGTTTGCTGGATTGTTTTGGTTTGTTAACCTTTTTACTTTCAGATTTTTTAAATGTTTACAAGTACCCAGAAGCAGCTAATAGGTTTGTGTTTCATTTTCTGGTATGCTTCTTTGAAATTTGTATAATACCAGCTTGTAAGAAATCAGAAATTCTGAATGTTTCTACAGGTGAAGCATGAAGAAATGAGTAATTCTGTGGGCAGGCAGACTTCCACTCAATATGGACAAAAATAGATGGACAAAAATAAGTGTAGTGGTTTCATTTTTTTTGTCATTTCAGATTATACAATCACAAGTATAACATGTACTCTGGAAAGGTAACACATAATTTGGTCTCCTACTTCTTCTACTCCCAAATTCAATTTCTGTATTAGAATTTGAAGATGGCTGTAGTGAAACATGCCATTCAGAAATATATCCTCAGTGTGTTCCATTTAATATCTATCCTTGATGTATCCTGTGATGATATTTGCCTATGGCATTGTTTACACTCAAAAGTAGCTGATATTAAAATAAAATCATCTCTCAAAGCAATTTGATTAAAGCAATAAAAATCTAATTCAACATAAATTGTGAGCTAGCAAACTGACTTTGGGTGTTTTCCAGTAGGTCTCTTTAAGCACAGCTGGCTTCATATCATCAAGAAATGGTGATGTCTTTATTGAGTTGACCTGCTATAAAAGAGTGTCAGACTTGTTTATTACACCTTCTTAGAAGAGTTTCATTCTTTCATTCTACTGAAACAAAATGTATTTAGACTAAATAGTGTGCTAAACATGAAGTAGGCATGCAAATATTTTAGAGTCCTGACCCAGATTACCAATTCAAATAAATCAATGTTACCCAATAAATAAACTAAGTGTGCTTAGGCAAGGATTTGCTTTGATTTAACTAGGTCTTTTAAAAGGCAGTTATAGTTAGTGTAACTTTTGATATGGTCACCAGCCTACGCTGCCTTAAGTCCATTTGTTCATTTGGTTAAAATATCAGAGGAGAAGAATGAATTAAAGTGGATTTCTATATGGAAGGAAATAGCATGGATAATTAGCAGATTTTATTACAGGAAGAGCAGCTATATTCATGCAGGTACATGTATCTTTCTCCCTACATGTCACCTAAAATTAAAATATGTCAAAGCAGGAAGTTGAATTCTGCTCNATCATAATCACCCACAAAATCAGTATCATGTTTCTCATGCCTGACCAAGAGAGTAGTATTCTTCCATGTCAAACCAATTTCAACCATTACAGTTTTATGGGAGTTCTTTGGTGGACATGTCAGCATACATACACACAGAAGCAGTTAGAATTTTGGTTTGCTGGATTGTTTTGGTTTGTTAACCTTTTTACTTTCAGATTTTTTAAATGTTTACAAGTACCCAGAAGCAGCTAATAGGTTTGTGTTTCATTTTCTGGTATGCTTCTTTGAAATTTGTATAATACCAGCTTGTAAGAAATCAGAAATTCTGAATGTTTCTACAGGTGAAGCATGAAGAAATGAGTAATTCTGTGGGCAGGCAGACTTCCACTCAATATGGACAAAAATAGATGGACAAAAATAAGTGTAGTGGTTTCATTTTTTTTGTCATTTCAGATTATACAATCACAAGTATAACATGTACTCTGGAAAGGTAACACATAATTTGGTCTCCTACTTCTTCTACTCCCAAATTCAATTTCTGTATTAGAATTTGAAGATGGCTGTAGTGAAACATGCCATTCAGAAATATATCCTCAGTGTGTTCCATTTAATATCTATCCTTGATGTATCCTGTGATGATATTTGCCTATGGCATTGTTTACACTCAAAAGTAGCTGATATTAAAATAAAATCATCTCTCAAAGCAATTTGATTAAAGCAATAAAAATCTAATTCAACATAAATTGTGAGCTAGCAAACTGACTTTGGGTGTTTTCCAGTAGGTCTCTTTAAGCACAGCTGGCTTCATATCATCAAGAAATGGTGATGTCTTTATTGAGTTGACCTGCTATAAAAGAGTGTCAGACTTGTTTATTACACCTTCTTAGAAGAGTTTCATTCTTTCATTCTACTGAAACAAAATGTATTTAGACTAAATAGTGTGCTAAACATGAAGTAGGCATGCAAATATTTTAGAGTCCTGACCCAGATTACCAATTCAAATAAATCAATGTTACCCAATAAATAAACTAAGTGTGCTTAGGCAAGGATTTGCTTTGATTTAACTAGGTCTTTTAAAAGGCAGTTATAGTTAGTGTAACTTTTGATATGGTCACCAGCCTACGCTGCCTTAAGTCCATTTGTTCATTTGGTTAAAATATCAGAGGAGAAGAATGAATTAAAGTGGATTTCTATATGGAAGGAAATAGCATGGATAATTAGCAGATTTTATTACAGGAAGAGCAGCTATATTCATGCAGGTACATGTATCTTTCTCCCTACATGTCACCTAAAATTAAAATATGTCAAAGCAGGAAGTTGAATTCTGCTCCATACCTCTACCACACCCTTAGCTGTAGTTCTGAATACTGGGATGAAAGAAAAATGTCTTTGTCCTAAGAGTTTAATTTGTAAAAGTGATGAATGATACAATTACTTCCTTATTAGAGGCACAGTCTGAAACATTTCCAGACAGCCTAATTTTTAGAATATGCTGAGCACCTAACCTTTGAAAATCAGATTTTCTAATTTGACATTAAAACAAGAATTATTCACAGTCAAGGATAGCTTTGAAAACATATCTCCTTTCTGCAGCTAACAAAAGTTAAGGGCTTTAGATATGACAGAGAAATACAGTCAGTCATAAACTTGTTATTGTGCCAATAACAGGCATTAAAGTATTGAGATGGGAGATCTCAGTGACAACATCATAGAGTAGCTATAATTTTCAGGTGAATTATTAAATATGTTCTTTTCTTTATGCTTCAAAACACACTGAGCCACCAGATGTTTGCAGTTGTGTTGCAAATGAGTATTTCGTTCTTCCTACAAATAGCAATCATTCTCTGTGTGCATTGAAGGGAGCTCTTTCTGCTTGCCTGAGGCAACTGGCCTTTTCAAAGTTCTGCAAGAGGGATGGATCTGCTCTAGGGTGACTGTGAAGATGAGACTAAAGTTGTTACTTTGGGGAAAATGGTTAGCAACAGTGGTGCTCTGGAGATTTTCCAAATTCTGGGAACTAAGTTATATGCAAGTATCATGTTGTTTTCTGGAGCCAAACCCAATATCCATGGTTGGATACTCCAGACACATCCAGAGACTTACAGGTATTATACATTAGAGATGGAAAAGAAGGTTTGGAACATTCTCCCTTCCTATTGCAAGATTATGCAGTCAGTGTGAGATTAGTCATTGTGTTAAATTTTTCAGTAGTTCATTTTGGTCTATTTTTAAATGTCCTAGGTGATAAGTTTAGGGGTTTCTACCACCTTCTTTTGAAAGATTTTTTTGTTTGGAAACATCTCTTATATCTGATGTAAATTTACCACCTTTAGGTATGATTGTTCATAGCTGAATTTCATTTTCCCACCCAGGTATCTTTCAAAAATTATTAATTCCTGTGTAATTCATAAAACTAATTACTAGAGTAATGATTGGCATCGTGCCAACCCATGCCACTTCAGTTCATTAAACTGCATCTCTTTGTGTAGCATTGTCTCATTACTTGTATTTAATGAGTGCATTCAGGCATTATACTACGCTGAAGCAAACTAGGGTTAGGTTTTAACAATGTTGCAAATATTCTTGAAAACCATTTAAATTTGCTTCATTTTGTTCTAACATTAGCTTCATACATTCGTCCCACAAATCTGTTTAGCACCTGTTTCTTTCTGCTGTTCACAGCCTTTACCCCGTTCTGGATGTTGTGCTTATGGGCTACAAGCTGCATAAAAAATTAGAAACAGTGGAAGAGACACTTTTTAAATTAGGACATCTTGTGTCCTAAAAGCAACCTTACAAGTTTATACCCTGTCTTTGCTTTCTACTTTTGGCATTTGCTTCTCTAAATTTAACCGTAAAAGAGAAAATTCCCCATTACTTGCTTGCCTCTTTCTTAAGGTCCAAGTTGGTTTTCTTCCAGCAAAAGTCTGAGTTAAGTTCACAGAAGACTTGCTTTTGTTGTATTTGTTTCATACCAGTGGGAACATGCTGTAGACATGCTGTAGAGTAAGAGGTTTTGCAATACACCCATGGTGCCTCTTTTGGGATTGCAAAGCTAGTCCTGCTTTAAAACTTTTTTTAATACTCTGTTCAAGGGATATCTGTATTTCATAGTTGGTTTTAACCTAAATTTAACCTAACATATTTAAGTGCATTAGACATGGGGGCTTTTTGACAGAAAAGTGGGGTCTTTAACTGATCGCTCTTTTTGGGTTGTGAATTCCAGCATGTTATTTGTCCTCAAGTCTAGTGAATTCTTGCACACTGAAAAGTCTAGCAGTGTGTTCTGATTTGGAGAATCTGATGCTTGCAGCAAGACAGTGAACTTCCTTACAGGGAGATCAAAGGATCATATATGCATGTGGCTAGAACTAGTGTCATATAAATATTTTCACCATTCTTTGTTCCACTGAGGAATGGTTGCCTCTTTGTGATAACATCTTTATATTTATTTTCCCTATTCCTACATCTTTTCCCCTGGCATTTTTCCCACTCAGGCCCATTCTTTTTCCCTCTTATTTTTCAGTCCCCGCTCACATTTAGAAAAAAACAGCAGAGAAGAGGTCTCCTACTTGACCATATTTACTGATACTGCTATGGCCTCTCCAGTTACCTTTTATCAACTTTCTTTATGGAATTTCCCTTCACAAAATTATTTATTAAAGGTAAAGCATTGTACAATCACATACCTAGATGCAGTTGTATGAGAGTTTTTCAGGGTCATTTGGGTCGCCATCCTGAAATCTTTCTGTGAATTTGGGAATGTTCCAGAAACCAGAAGTTACAACCAGGTGGAAAATTGCACCCTGGATGACACACTACAGATGTGCATGGCTCAGAGCAGATATCTCAGAGAAAGCCATTTGAATGAATCCACATGAAGTGCGTAGTGAATTATTAAAGAATGTGGCAAAATATAAGTTTGCTTGCACATCATTTGAGAACAGAAAATGGGTCAAAAACTGTCAAACAAGAAGCTTGTTGTGAACAGTTCAGGCAGTATTAAGCTTCTTTTAGGTGGAATGTGACCCTGCTAACCCTGAAGTGTGAGTTAGACCTTTGATGTTCAAGGGGATTCCGAATTAGGCAGACATAGTTCATCCAGCCTGAGACAGTAGCATGTAAGTGCCTGGTGCAAACTCTCCCTTCAGATGAACCAGGCCTGGTTTGTAACCAGCCTTGAAACATGCAAGATCTAGTGAAATATTTTGAAGAAGTGGTCAAGAGTTGACCAGAAGAGAAATTGCACATTTCTTCTCTCTTCTTCCTTGTTTTTGAACAAGTACTTAGCATGTATCGAACTATCATTGTCATCATTATCATGTTCACTTTTATTGTGGTGGATCACTTAGCAATGAATAAAACATCTTTGGTTTTTACAAATATTGATTTGACAACTCAGCAAAAGAGAACAAGTGGAGTTTATTTCAGAATACATGAATGTTGTAGGGAAAGTTCTGATCACAGGTGAAAAGCATGATAATTTTTCTCCACTTTAGGTCTTTCAGATTTAGTGTAATCCCAGTACTGTTCATGTCTGCAGGATGTCTCTTGATGGGAGAATTTCCACTATATAGGCACAGCTATGTAATAAATAAGGTAATGTTCTCAGATTGCACATCTGAAAAGGCACAGAATACAAGTTTCATTTCTTCTGAAACAGGTAGCATTTATTGTCATTATGGATGAAAATCACCTTGTACAAACAGCCAGAAAAAAAGTCCTGTATATCCTCTTCCCACAACTACAATCCTAGTGCTTAAAACTGGGAAGATTTAGGGTTGAAGAGGAGTTTCTATGTAGCCCATCTATGTCTG
>VYZP01049948.1:0-26148 GCA_013400635.1 Hypocryptadius cinnamomeus
ATCAGGGGAATATTTGGGATGGATGACCCATTGTCCAACACGGATCTTCTGCTTGCTTGGTTCTTTGCCACTTATATTGTGGGCTCCCAGAATCACAGTGACCCTCAGTGTCCTGCTAGGAAACACCAACACATTCCAGCTGCATTGACAGGAACACAGCCCCCAGGGCAGTGGAGGAGGGAGGAGATGGGAGAAACCTCCCCAGAGCAGCTCTCAGCAAGTTGTCCTCTCTCACCTGGGTTGTGGTAATCACATATCCTCCGAACAGAGAGAGATACAGACTTTCCCAGGATTTTCCTGGGGAAGTCCGTGAGAAAGCTCAGAGAATGGATTAGAAACAGTTCTTATCTTCGTTTGCTACACCTATTGTTGTGCAGATGTGGAATGTGTTATGGAAGTTATTTACCAAAGAGCAATTCCTTAATTAGACACTAGTGATAGTGTTTTGATTCATTAACCAATTAGATCCACATGTTTATCAGACTGTCTAACAAGAACAGTAAGTCTTTTCTTAGAAGTATGGTATAATACAGTGTAGCAGCATAATACAGCTTAATAAAACATTTGATCAACCTTCTACAATCATAGAGTCAATAGTCATTATTCCCAATTCAAGAGCTCACTACCACTGACCTGGGTTCCTTCCCCAGCCCAGCTGAGGTTCCCTCACCCCACACTGACACAGGTGGGAGCTGCCCCGTGCTCTGGACAAAGGGAAGCAGAGCAGGGCAGACCCTGGACCCCTTCTCCAGCAGCAGCTCTAAGCCATGGGAGGAACCATGACCCTGTGAGCATTCCTGTCCCCAAGGACACTCAGCCCCTGGCAGACAATTCCTGCACTCACAGAGGGGAGCTCAGCTCCAGAGATCCCTGCTCTGCCTGAAGAGACAAGGGGCACTGTTTCAGCCCAGCCCAGGGCTGAGGCCCTCTGGGACGATGTGAGACTGGAAAAAATCACCTGTACAAGAACAATGGAGTCTTACCCTTTCTTATCCACACAGTGAGCTGCTGAGAGCACTGCGTCTGGGCGAATCAGGAACCCTCCACAGTAACTAGATTGTGAGCCATTTTTAATTTCTAAATGAGCCATGTAGGGTCTGGAGTGGGGCTTAACTTCCTGTCCACCAATGATCCTTCCTGGAAGAGAGATGGGAAATGTTAATATGAATGTTAAATATACATATTAATATAAATGTTAGTGGCAATGCTGGGGCACAATGGAGAGAAAGACACGCAGCCCTGTCTGGGGCCTGACCACCCCTGGCTCTGGATGACTCAAATGCCACCAAAGGCACAGCTCTAGTGCTCTAATGTCTCCCTGGTTTCAGGCAGAGGCTGAGCTNGGGATGTCCTTGTGAAATAGAAATCACCAATCAGGGTCGCTAAGGGACAAGGCCAGTGGGAGCCTCATGGCCTCAACCCTGGTGTTCTAGAGGATCCATGGTGATGAGGAGCTCTGAGGTCTAGCCGGGAAGTCATTCTGTGAGCCCAGCCCTGGGCAGGTGCAGGGCTGGCTGAGACACAGCTGGAGCTCAGGTGAGGACCAGGCTCAGGGTGTCCCCATGAGAAGGGAGCAGCCCTGCCTGGGGCCTCTCTGAGTCCTCCCTGGCAGCTCTGGTTCAGTGTCACAGCCCGGAAGGGACTCAGCCCCTGTTTCCCTGACCCTCCTTTGGCCAGGAGCCCAGTGAAACCTCCAGGATGTTCCCAATTTTACCTGGCTTTGATGTAGAGAAAACCCCACAAATAAATCCTCCACACTGGCATTGCCCCTTACCCTGTGTTCTAAATAGACCATGAGCTGTAGTACCTGTCCTGGGGATCCTCCTGAAACCTCTTTGGTGGAAGGTACAGTTTCAGAAGTAATGGCAGATCTGGAAAATTCACATGAATTCCTCCCTTAGAGGTTTTTTTTCCCTCTCTGCTGACCACACAGGGGGATTGGCTCAGGAGATCACCAGCATTTGCCTGCCATCAGATGGCTACAGAAAAGAAACCTCTGTTTGCTACCCTCTCTTGTATGGATAAGAAGGAAATTCTGTGAAATTAAAAGATTCTGTCATTGAATGAAGAAACTTCATTTCCCCTCTCACTTCAATCTCCTTTTTGTTATTGATCCTTTTGCCTTTGATGTAAATTTGGTCCTCATTCTCTGGTTCTCTTATCAGTCTTTTCCCAAACCAGGTCTCTGACCACATCAGGGGGTGATGCTGCTCACAGCTCTGTGCAGGTTGGTACTAGGTACAGATTTAATTCCTACAATTCCAGTCAAATCTGATTTTTATTTGATTGGATCTTTTTTCCTACTGTAATTGATAGAAAGAAATGNACAGTTGACAAGCAGTCACTAAAAATTGAAGAATGAGCTGTGAGTGGCTGGAGCTGAATGAAAACTCTCCCGGCAGAGACAGCACTGCCCCTAAAGGCACCAATCCAATTAACAAAGGCAGCATCAGGCTAATTCTGCCCTTGGAGTCACACATCCCTTGACACTTCCAGCTGCTGCTCAGACCTTTCAGGTTAACAATCAGTCCCCAGCTGGTGAGGATGCAGAGTTCACAGCCTTGGGCATGTAAGAATGAGATGCCTGTGTGTGGAGGAGTCCCTCTGGTCCCACTTTCCAGACAGTGAGGGAGGGCTCCATCCAGAGCAGCATTTCAGTGCTGGTACAAGGATGTTTGCTTGCCCACAGAGGGAGCACAGCTCTGAACAGCCATCCCTGACAGCTCTGAAATCAGATTAAATCAACCCCACCTCTAGGGGATTTAGGGATTTCAAGAGACTCTACTTAAGCAGCAGAGGCAGCTCAGCTGTTCCCTTCATGGGCAAAAAATAGAGATGCATTGAGGCCTTTCCCTTTCCAGCTGCAGCCTGAGCTGCAGCTCCACCTTTTCAGCTTTCAACTGAGTTGAAACAAGTCTAACAAATTCCTTTTCTTCCTCTCTGTGGGACAAGTCCTTGGCTGACTTTCTATGATATATGCCATGTGCTAATGTCAACAGATTATTCCAGCTGTGGCAGAAGATCATCTGCATTTAAAATAATTTTAAATAATTTAAAAATAATTAAAATAATTTAAAATAATTTTTAATTTGGAGTGTAAGCTGACAGCAGGAATCATCAGCCCAACACCATTCCTAATCTAAGAAAACAAGGGAAATACTTCTATCAAAATTTGAATGACCCATTTTGGAGGCACTGGATGGCAGAATTACTGCAGGTAGGCCACTTTGCTTCAAAATGTCTATTGTGAATGTATAAAGAAAATCCAAGGAAGAGCTAAGTCCAAAATTTAATGCAAAATGAAGTTTACTCTTTTTTACACAAATTACATAAACTGAGGGTGGTTTCTGAGAGGTGTTCTGAATTAGGGACTAAAAGATGAACTGTCAGTAAAACAGTGGCTGCTGTGAGTGCTGTTGACTTTATTAAAGAGCTAATGAGCACAGCAATAGTCTAAAACTTTCACAAGGGCTTGGAGGACAGAATTAGGTAGTTTCCACTTCAGCTACATGGATCCAACAAGTTAAAACCAGTGTGAATGTGTGCTGTTAGAGACTGCAGGGATTTTTCATGGCATTCTCTCTCTGTCATGCACAGGCTTTATTGAGATGCCACTCCAAAAGTGTCCTTTCATCCTTATGTTAATGGAAACAGCCAAACCCAGAAAGATCCCTTTAAAATACATCAGAGCACCAAATGTCTGAGAATATTGGGAGTTTCCTTATTGTGCTTGTGTGTTAAAGTCATCTGTGGTGCCAGGATCCACAGCTTTGTGTTCATGTCATAGAACCCAGGGGCAGAAGGTGTCCTGTGTGAGTCACAGACAGAGCAGTGTCACCATATTTCTGTTCACAGAGAAAAGCAAGGCATGATTCTTCCCAAGAATATTTCTGGGTTTCACATTCTCTGAACCTCAGAGAAAGAAAAAACAATTCTTATCATTTTCTGTGCCTGTGTTTGTGCACAAGGAGAATGCAATATGGAGATTGTTCACCCAAAGTGATGGTGTTTTGTTTCCTTGGCCTGTCAGGGCCAGGTGTGTGTGTTGGGACTGTGGGCTGACAGGCACGAGATTCTGTGCAGTGTGTGCAGAGTTGAGTGCTTGGCAGATTCAGTTCAGATGTAATATAATATAGTGTAATATAGTATAGAATAATATAGTATAATGAATTAATTAATTAGCCTTCTGATAAGATGGAGTCAGATGCATCATTCCTCTCCCCTCGTCAGGGGCAAAAATATCATCTCCAGAGCCGCCTGAGGTGGTGGTGGCAGAGCTGGGGACTGCTCTGGCTTGGCGCTGTGTCCTTCTCTGTGTGCCAGCTCTGCTGATTGGTCCTTGTGTGTACAGAGCCAAAGGTGCTTCCCCCTCTGTTCATGGACACATTTCTGGTGCCAAAATGCATTTTGTGCCTTGAGATTTGCTGCTGTAGGGCAGTGGCTGGTGGCCCCTTTGGTAAGAGATGCTGAGTCTGAAGGACACAGAATTAACCAGCCCTTCTCCTCTGTGGCAGGCTGATCTCTTCTCTTTCAGTGCCTCAATTTCCCATCCCAGACAGAGAGAAAACAGAGCTGGTCCAGCACTTTGTGAACATCCCTCACACAGCAGCCCTCCTCGGGGGAACGAGGCCATGTGAGTCATGAACTGATGGTCTGTATTGTATTTGTGGGGTTCCCAGGCGAAGGCAGGAATGATGAATCTGACTCCATGTTCTCAGAAGGCTAATTTATTATCTTATGTTACTATATTATATTAAAGAATACTAAACTATACTAAAGAATACAGAAAGGATACTTAGAGAAGGCTAAAAAGATAATAATGAAAACTCGTGACTCTCTCCAGAGCCCCGACACAGCTTGACCCTGATTGGCCAATAAGTGAAAACAATTCATATGAAACCAATGAAAAAACCACCTGTTGATAAACAATCTCCAACCACATTCCAAAGCAGCAAAACACAGGAGAAGCAATCAGATAATTATTGTTTTCCTTTTTCTCTGAGGCTTCTCAGCTTCCCAGGAGAAGAATCCTGGGCAAAGGGATTTTTCCAAAAAATATGAATGTGACAGTCCTGAACGTCACCCTCTGCCCTTCCTCACCATTCCTCATGGGTACCTCTGCCTCAAATTATTCCTCCTTCCTTTGCCTGCCTACAGACAGAATTTTTTGTTTGGTTTACTTTGGTCTGTGGGTATTTCGGTGGACAGGAGTTAGCTTAGGTCTTCCCTTCACAGCTTCTGCTTGCTTCATTTGGGAGTGCTTTCCCCAAAGCTGGGCTTGTGGAAGGTTTTCTGTCCCCCTGGCAGCTGGGGATTGATGTGAATATGAGCCAAAGCCTCCCCCAGCCTGAACTTCCCTGGCTGTCATCTGAAGCTGAGTTCCTCTGAAGGTAACTTCGCATGTCCTGGAGGAAGGCTGCCTGCCCTGTCAGCCCACTCAGGAGGAAAAACAGTGCAAGGAGCACTGCCCACTGCTCCCTAAGGTAGCACAAGTGTTTTTCTTTCTTCCTTTGGTCTGTGGGTGTTTCAGTTGTCACCTGGGTGTTCCCCTGACTGCAGGAAGCGCCTGTGGGAGCAGCTGGGAGCACAGACCTGACATCTGGGGGGGAGAGCAGATCCTCAGCAGCTAACCCTGCACCCATGATGGAGCCAGCTCCTCTTGGTCAAAGGCTTGGTGACACCACCAAACAATGACACTTGGAAGGCACTGACACCACACACTTCCAGCCATTGCCTTCTCAATGAGCTCAGCCCAGCCTGCTCTAGACTTTCACCCTTTGATCCAGCAGCTTTCCAGGCATCCTCAAGAGGCTCCTGGTTTGAAGCACTGTGATCCTGGTGCAGTGACTACCGCTCTGACAGTCTGTCTGATTCCTCCCAGATGGAGCCAGCAGAGGAACAAGATGCAGGAAACCACACCCAGCTGACTGAATTCATCCTCTCTGGATTGTCCAGCCGCCCAGAACTCCAGCACTTGCTGTTCTTCACAATCTGCTTCCTTTACAGCCTGACTCTCATCGGGAACCTCCTCATCTGTGTGGTCACAGCTCACCCCACCCTCCACACGCCCATGTACTTCTTCCTCCGCGTCCTGTCCTTCCTGGATATTTCCACAGCGTCAGTGGTTGTCCCCAAGATGCTGGCAAACATCCTGTCAGAGGACAGCAGCATCTCCTACCTGGGCTGTGTCACCCAGCTCTACTGTGTGGTGTTCTTGGCGGCCACTGAGTGGTACCTGCTGGCAGCCATGGCCTACGACCGCTACGTGGCCGTGTGCCGCCCGCTCAGGTACCCTGCCATCATGAGCACCAGGGCTTGCCTCTCGCTGGTGCTGCTCTCCTGCTGCGGTGGCAAGGTCGTGTCGGTGGTGCAGACAGCCTGGGTGTTCACCCTGTCGCTGTGTGGGCCCAGGAGGATCAACTACTTCTTCTGTGACATCCCCCCGCTGGTGCTGCTCTCCTGCGCGGACACGTCGTGCTACGAGCGGCAGCTCCTCTCGGCCACGGTGCTCGTCATCTTCGTGCCCTTCTGCCTCATCCTGCTGTCCTACACCTGCATCACCTGCAGCATCCTGAGGATTTCCTCTGCAGAGAGCAGACACAAGGCCTTCTCCACCTGTTCCTCACACCTTACTGTGGTAACGCTGTACTGCGCGAGTGGGACTTTGATTTACTTACAGCCAAAATCCAGTAATTCACAAGAGGCTAAGAAAATCTTTGCTGTCATATACACAACTGTAATTCCCACTTTAAACCCCCTGATTTACAGCCTGAGGAATAAAGAAGTGAAAGAAGTACTAATCAGAGGGATGGCTGTGTTGATGAAGAAATAAAGATTTTTTTTCTCCATGAATGTGTGGATTTAAAAACCTTATTTCCATTTTTGGTGAGTTCTGATGGTTTACTAGCTCAGGGGAAACTGCAGGCATAAAGATCTGTTTCACACTTGTAAATATTTTGTCTTAATTCCTTGCTTCAGAAGCAAATTGTTTAGAACTTTTATCTCTGTCTTCTCCTTAGGAGTACAATATATGTATTTCTTCTAAAACAGAGCGCTTCCCATGTCTAATTCAGATATCCAGGCTGCAACTCCTCACTTCCATTGCAGGAGTTCTCCTCACCCTCTTACTGAAGGAATACTTTTATAGAGAATTTTCCAGGCTAAACATACAGTAATTGATAGGGATTATGTGTTTTGCTCTGCTTTTTTTTTCCCTTATTATATATTTTTCATTCCTTCCAGCAGAAAAGAGGTCCACTGAATGAAAGGGATAAGGAAATCAGTTCACTGCTTTCAGAGCCTTGTGTTTTTTGTTTGAGGTGTGGGGAAAGGGAAGGAAAGGAAGATTAACTGATGGTCATTCCTTATTTCCAGCAAGAACTCAGCATTTAATGCAGTGCAGTGCCCACACCCTCCAAGCACTGTGGAGTCTGAGCCATGGGAAAGAGCAATCTGCAAGTCCCAGCTGGAAAAATTCATCCAGGCTTGAAAAGAAGAGTTTCCAGAGGATTAGCTGAGACAGAGGATTAGCACACAGAGAAAAAGGGCTGCTACAGCCTGGGAGTATTTATTTGGGAGGGTTTTGCAGTTTATTCTGGATAGAAGAGATGCTCTGGCTCAGTGAATAGCCCGGGCAGAGCCTGAAACATTCAAACTGTACTTTCCATACTGAGGTCAAGCAGAAGAAATCTTCCTTATCAATGTGGCCATGCTGACCTCTGAGGTCTCTCTGTTTCATCTGATTTACTTAGCTGGCCATAAAGGCAGAAAAGGGCAGTAAAATTGAGTATAATGTTCTTTTTTTGGTTTAGTTTGCTTGTGAAAGAGGAAGACAATGTAAGTCATCTCGGGATAAGTCACTGCCTGACTTCAGAAACTTCACAACAACGAGTTAATGACAAAGTGGTTAATTGCATTTGGCAATGTTGTTTGCTTAGACTCCTCTAGGGAACTTGTCTCTGTATTGTTGAAACCCTTTTTTCTTCATAATTGGAGCACCGGAGAAAGAGTCAATGAAACTTCATTTACATTTCTACAGACTTTGCTGCTGGGAGCTGATCTACTTTTACCTCTGTAAAAACAGATAATATTTTTCTTGTTTTATTACCCAAAAAGATAATACTGAAAAAAAGCATTTCTTAAAAAGACAGTTTAATTACTCTAGTATAATAACAGTAGTGTTAATCACTTTAAGGGACATTGCACTCCAAATGGTTAAAGCTTTTAATTTGCCTCTTTTAAAGATGTTTCAGACTCTGATCCAAGAAGAAAGAGGCATCCAGAATCATTCATCCATTTGGAATAAACGCTGCAGTGCCCTCCCACCAAGCACTATCAGCAACTTTCTGTTTTTCCTGAATTTATCTCTTCTGTTTCCACATGTGCCTGAAGGACACCCCAAACAGAAACTGAGGTGGTAGGAAACAAAGCAGGTTTTTAACTGGTGTAAATCAGAATTTCACCTCTAGCAAGGAGCACTGATTTTTGGTCCCTAAGAAACACAGCCATAGGTTTTGCTAGAGCTGAGCCCACACTTACACCATCCTGTCTCCTCTATAAAGAAGGGAAATTCTGGTTAAATTATGTCATTCAGTGGATCACAGCTTCACAAATAGACCAGGGCAGAAGTTTGTGCCTCCATTCATCTCTCCAACCCCAGTATGTGAACTATTGATTCTAGGATTTTTATGGAAGAAGTGTATTTTAAAAAGTAATATATTTTAACATTTTAATTTATTTTTATTAATTCTTTTCAGAAGTCAGTGTGAAGTGGTATTTAACAACCAATTAGTTCACTTTTTCTGGCAAAAATTGATAGTGATTTAAATGTCTGTCTTGATGTGGGCTGCTGAGCTCAACATGCTGCCACAGTTTGTGGTTCTGTCAAATCACCTCCTGCCATGGGTGCACTTGATGCCCCTAAGGAAGCTCCAAGAAAACAGCTGAATTGGTCATTAGATGTGTGTTGCTGGTGCAGTACTTGATTCTTCACTTTAGAACCACATAATGAAGTTTCAGCATTGTTGGAATGTGCTGCTTCTTTAATTCAGCTTATGACATTAAAGGTCAGTGTTGAGTTTAATTTTTTATTAGCATTACAAGGGGGTTATTAATATACATGTATCTATGTAGTATAGAATGAAAGGGAGAGAAAGAAAGAAAAGTAAGAAAGAAAGATAGAGAGAGAAAGTAAGTTAGTTGTTTGATTTATTGAATTTTTGAATTAATATAATAAGTGATCTGGAGAATTCTAGATAATGGCTTCTAGATGTCACATGGTTCAGGAATTATGTAAGTTACAAGAAATAATAAATACAATAAATAATTACAAATAAATTCATGCATCTTAGAGCTTTAACTAAGGCACCTGAGTTAGCGCTCCAGACCCATAGCTGATGCCACAATTCTATAATTATCACCCCTGGAGCCAGAAACAACCAGCACACTGAAGAGACAAAGAAAATTTTATCTAAAGGCTGCAGAGACAAACCCTTCCCCATTCTCTGGCACAAATATTCCCCTCTTCCAGCAGGCAGTGAGTGCAGCAGCTCAGGCTGGGTGCAGCCTCTGCTGCCAGTGCTGACATTTGGGCAGGCAGATGGGACAGGATTTGCAGTTAGAGAAATTAAATATCACTCCATTTACACACACAGCCAGCACAATGAGCCCTTCAGCTCTCCATGGAAGGAAGGAAGAAAGGAGGAAATAAAGAATATTGAGAAATGTTTTGATTTCAAGACAAGACATGAAATTTTAATGTTTGACAAAGCATCAAAAAGTGACATAAGGAGGTTTTTCCTCTTGTTTGCTTTTATTACTTTCTTTTCTCTTTTTTTCCTTTTATTATTCTGAGTTCTACTTCCTCTTATCAGTTTCTCTCCCCATCAGTTGTTCATATGTTTTGTGGGAAATTTTTGTTTCTACTGTCAAGAGAGATTTCATTTCTCACTTGTCACTCTAAGGGAATTAAAGTCAAACAGCTCTAAACCTAAATAATCCTTACAGGTCTGAGAATTTTCTCCCTCTAAAGCATTTTTAGAATGCTTTTTTCTCTATCTCAACATTGCTGGTGAAGTTACTAATGCAGGAATGTGCAGATGCCATCGTGCTGATACAAAATAGATTTTTTGCATTTTTTCTTTTATTTATTCCCTCTATTCTTTGTACATATATTTGTGTCTCTGCAGCCTATTATTGTATCCTAGCTCGTTTTCCCAGTACTTTTCCCTGCCCTGATAGGCAAAAAGACAAAACACATTCCAAGGCCCCAATCCTATCTTGATTCTCCCTAGGAACCAGCTCTTCAAGAATTATTTTTATATACAAAGTTTAGTTTCTATCTGAGGGGGGAAGATTCAGAGAAGGTTGAACTGGGGGAAATTGCATCACCTCTTGTGCTCCTAATTGGTGATTTTTGCCAAATATGCTAATTTGCTAAACTTATAGAGCTCTGGAGGGGGTGAGCATTTGGTGGACATTTTCCAGACATTTTCCATGTCTGTCGCTGGAGGCCTTCAATAAAGACCAACCTTTATATTCCCCCCTATACAAATATTATCTCCAAAGAGTGTTGTTTTATTTGCAGGTTCAGTAAAGCATCAAAGCTAACTTAGAGATGAAATTACACCAGAGTGCTGAAGAGAAGTGAGACATGCTGGAGAGGTTTCCACAGCAGAGAACGAGGCTGTGGGAAGGGCCCCTTGCATGGTCAGTACCAGGCTGTTTGTCCTGGTTTAGGGTTTGGTGTGTCATGGAGATGTCTTTGCAATGATCTATTGCAGACAACTTTTATTAGGCCCTAGACATTGCACCATGCTGCACACTCCATGTGACTGACCTTCCTAAACTGATGGGAGGTGGATGTTGTCCCCATCTCACATCTAGAAAGTTGCTCACTCACTGAAGGAGCAGGAATTGTGGCATTCACATTCTCTGAACAGAGAGAGAGATAATTCTCCAACCCAGTTTTTTTTCCTGGAAAAGCAGAGAGAGAAGAAAGAGAAAACAATTCTTATCTCTACTTACTACTCCTGTTGTTTTTACCCATGTGGAATGTGTTAAGAAAATTTTTTACCTGAAAAGATTTAGTAATTAAATTCTGCTGAGGATTGTTTTGTTTCCTTAGCCAATTAGAAAAAGCTGTGTCCTAACTATCTAGAGACAGTCACGAGTTTTCTTTAGTATGTAGTTTAGTATAGTATAGTATCTCTTTAATAAAAGTATAGTATTAATGTAATATAGTATAGTTTAATAAAGCAATTGCTCAGCATTCTGAATCAATAGAGTCAGATACCAATCATTCCCAGAGTTGGGGGCACCCTACATTCTTCTGTACAGGAATATGAGTGATGAACACAGTTTTGTCATGGGAGCACCAGATTTTATGTCTTTGGATCTACTGTCCACTCTGGTTTCTGGTTTCCTGCTGACAGAAATATCTTCCCCAGTGTTCTCCTGATGGCCTTTTTCATCTCAGTGTTTCTGAGTGTGTAGATCATTGGGTTTAGCATTGGAGTGACCACAGTGTAAACAATGGAGGCCACCTTGTCCCCTGGGTATTTCTTATAAGGCCGGGCATAGGTGAAGATGCAGGGGATGAATATTAAGCTCACAACAGTTATCTGTGTTCCACAGGTAGACAGAGCTTTTCTCTTCCCTTCTGTGATGCACGTCCTTATCTTCAGCAAGATGACAATGTAAGAAATAATCAAGATTACAAAAAGGCTGATGAGGATCACTCCACTATTAAACACCATCTGTAGCTGAGCCTTGCGAGTGTCACTGCAGGCCAGTTTGATGACTTGAGGGACGTCACAGTAGAAATTGTCCAGTACATTTGGACCACAGAATGGCAGCTGGAGAAGAAAACCAGTTTGTGTAATAGAATGAAGAAATCCACCCAGCCATGCAGCTGCCACCAGCCCTGTGCAGGTGTTCCAGTTCATGATGGACAGGTAGCGCAGGGGCTCACAGATGGCCACGTACCGATCCACCGTCATCGCCAGGAGCAAAAATGACATTGCACCTGCAATGAAATGGAAGAAGAACATCTGGAGGAAACACTGGTTGAAGGAGATGACTGTGTGCTGGGTGAGGAGGCCTGACAGCAGTTTGGGAGTATTGACTGAGGAATCACTGACGTCAAGGAAAGCGAGGTTGGCCAGGAGAAAGTACATGGGGGTGTGGAGCTGGTGATCCACAGCCACAGTGGCAATGATGGTGAAGTTCAGCAGCCAGGTTATTACATAGATGAGGAAGAAGATCACATAGAGACAATACTGTAGCTTGTGGCTCTGTGTCAGGCCCAACAGGACAAATTCTGTCACAGTGGTGGTGATGTTCTTTGATTCCATTCTTTATCCCTGCACAAACAAGAGCAATAAAGATGACTATAAATGTGTGTTGGACTATAGAATTATTAAAACACAAAATCATAGAATAACTTATTATTAATCCAGGAGAGATTTCTGGAAGTCATCAAGTCTCACAAACTCTGTGGACTGTTCAAGACTATAACCAGTCTTATATGGAAAAAACAAAACAAAAACCAGAAAAGACCAAACCAAATTCCCTTACATTCAGTAAGGGACTTAGGATGTTCCAATTAGTGTCTGTTGCCTTTCATCATATTGTTGTACACCTCCAGGAAGGCACTATCTCCTCTCTATCCTCATCACATCAGCTAGTTATACACAGAAATCAGTTATCCTTCTCTTCTATATGGATGAACAAACCCAGTTCTCAGCCTCTCCTTGAATGTCATGTGATCCAGCCCAGTGATTAATTTGGAGGCCCTCCAAGGAAGTCAGTCCAGTGTATGTATGACTGTCCTTCTTGTCCTGGAGTGCTGTGGTCTTGACCCAGTCCTGCACTGAGGACAGGTGGGATCATTTCCCTGCACTAGCTGGCCAGACCTCTGCTGGCAGAGCTGAAGCTGCCGCCTTCTATGACAGGAACACATTCCCATCTCCTATTCAGCTGTTTGTCTACCAGGGTCATTATCTGTGGAAGAGGTTTTACAGTGACTTCTGTGAGCCAGAGGGAAGTTTGAGAGGAGGATCCATGTTTACCCCTGAAAGAATTTCCTCCCAAGGTCACTGACATGGAAACCAAGAAAGAAAGAAGGATAAATAAGAGAAACCTGCAACTGCCTATTCCAATGAGCACTTTGTTTGTCTCTGGTGACCAATGAGTGAAGTGTAAACTTATGAGCTTGTAAGAATGTATAAAAAGCATGCAGGCTAGAATAAAACTGGGTTTGAAGCCTTCTGAAAATGGAGTGTTGCTTTGTATTGTCTCCATCTCAACTATGACAATTATCTACAAACTGCTTCCTGGACAGGCCCCTAGCCTCTGCTGATTGCACTGGCTTGTCCTTTCCCAGATGCAAGATGACATATTTACTTGTGTCAGACTTTATAACGTTCATGCCAACCTATTTCTCCAAACTGTCCCTACAAATACCAGCCCTGCCATCCAGTGTACTGACTACTTTCCCCATTTTGCTGTCCTCAACAACTCCTATCACCACATGGCTTTGTGTAAAGTCCCTCTCTATTTCTCTTGTAGGCCACTTCCTGGTCCTGGAAGGCTGCTGAAAGGTTTCCCCAGAGCTTTCTCTTCTCTCCATGCATTGAATAACCCCAGCTCTCTCAGCCTGTTCTCACAGGGGAGGTGCTCCAGCCTCCTGACCATATCTGTGGCCCTCCTTGGATCAGGAGGTCCATGGTCCATTTGTGCAGGTCCATGTGCTCCTTTACTTGTGGCCCCAGAGCTGGACACCATTCTGCAGGTGGGGTCTCAGGAGAGGGGAGTTTTTGGGCAGAATTATCTCCCTGGACTTGCTGGCCATGCTGCTGTTGATGCAGCCCAGGGTATGATTGGTTTCTGAGCTCTGAGTGGACATTGAGAGGCCATATCAAGTTTTTCATCCACCAAACACCCTCAAGTCCTCCTCTGCAGGACTACTCTCAATCCATGCACTGCCCAGCCCTGGGACTGGCCTCACCCATGTGCAGGACCCCTGTGCTTGGCCTTGTTGAACTTTCTGAGGTTTGCCCCAGCCCACTTCTGTCCTGTCAGGGTTCCTCTGTTCCTAGAACATCAACCACAGCACTCATCTTGGGAAGCAGCACCTCTGCCTGGAATGCACCTCACCTAAAGCAAGGACTTGCAAGTTGGGCTGAGCTGAAGCTTATCCATGGAGCTGCAGGGGCTCTCTGTGTAAGTACAGACAAAAGAGTCACCCACACAGGACCTGCTTCCCCTAATCCTCCACTCCCACTCTTGGGGCTGGCTGGGCAGGTTAAGTCCACATTAGGCCAGGTCATCTGTGCACTAAAAAATAAGTCAGGACAGGGGAGGTGGCTGTCTCAGCTCCCATCAGAGTCAAGGAGTCTCCAGAGGGAATGTGCTCACCCTAAAGTCAACATCACTGTGGCCAGGCTATTCCTTCTTGGCTCCATGGACAGCTCAGTCTCAACCCCAATTTCTTCCCAAATTCTGGTCTCCCCATTAGATTATTACGGAGATCTCTGCATCACAGTCCTTTTTCAAATTTCTTTTCAGTCAGATAAATGGCATGAGTTAAAAATCACAGTGTCTCAAGATTTAGAAAAAAAATGTTGTAATATTCAGTGAATTTGGAGACACTGTGGGGAAGTTCTAAGTGGAGATGGCAGCTGCTCACCTGCACCCATAGGCCAAGATAACTGATCCATTTCCCTGATGGGAAGTTACTACCTCTACTTGGCTGCTGAAACAAAAATCTAATTTCTTATAAGAAAAAACCACATGCAGAATAAACCACAACTTTTTTATTTTCCCCTATAAACTATTCCCAAAATGGAATTTCAGAGAATTGTAGAAATGAGAAGTTTCTGGGCATTTCCATTGCCTCTGGTGAATACTCTGCAGGGACACTGTAACTTTTCCCAACACAGTTTTTCCCATCACAGTTTGCTCCTTAGTGTCAGTGAGTAACTGCATTTTAAATCCTTATATACTTAACTATTTTCTGCTTGAAAATTGCAGATTTTTTCCACAGATCCAAAAAGGAAAACCACTTTTGGTAGGAAATCATATTTTCTAACAATACACAGTTAATACTGTGCATTCTTTGTTCTCATTTCCCATAAAAAATAGTATTTTCACAGAAGCTTGGAGGAGAGAAAAAACAATTTGCTTTCAACTCTAATCCAACCTTTCTCTTTTGCCTCAGTAATCTCCCTAACATAAAAGTAAGATTGAGCTCCAGCAAAAACCTGAAATACAGAAATGATGAGACAGGTATGACTCATGCCTGCCTTCCCTCAGACCTCTCCCAACACATGGGGAGTGTCTCTGAAGCTGACTCTGTTAAGATTACATATTAAAAGTGATAAACAAGCATTTTCAGGTCATTTTCTCTTTCACAGTATAATCATTGCCACTGGCAGCATGTGGAATTACTCATCCTTCCAGTATTTTTGGAAGAAAGAGCAAATACCTTCAGCAAACTCCTGTTTCTGTGATCCAACTTCACACAAGCTATGAGATGTCATTCTCAAAATACAAGATAAAACAGCACAGTTCTACTCAGAGGAGAAGGATGCAAACCTACCTCCAACAGAAGACTCCAACAACCTTCCCTCATAGGATTCCTGATGCCTTTGTTAAGGGAAATGATGGGATTCAAGAAGAAAGCAAAATCCCAAATCACCTTGCACTTCTGGTCATTCAAAAAAGAATAACAATAATATAATTAGCAAAACTAGATTTTGTCACCGTGGGGCTAATTAAAAAGTTCTTGTAGTGGATCAGGTCATATGGATCAGGACCACGTGCAGATGAAGGAGCCTTGTGATAACTGGAGCAGAACTAAAATGGAAATTTTCATGGCAGTGTAGTCACTCCTCCCATTCGCAAGATGAAAAAACGCAAATTACACCTCTCCCAACCACAGACTTGCTGCCTGGAGCTTGTGCTCAACTGTGCTTTGAAATAGAAGTTCAGTCATTGCTACAGTTTTCTCTTCTCTCCATACATTAGTAAAGCCTTCAGGGCAGTGATTCTAAAACACTTCTCTGCTCCTTTACAAAGTGAATTTTTCTTGTTATACAATAAAACCTTGGTCTACACAGACACAAAGGGGCACAGATGCCCACCAGCAAGTAGAAACCACAGTAACCTCACCAGAGAAATGGACACTCTGATCCACCTCTTCCAGGGGCTGTCCCAGGAGATCCAGCAGCCCCAGGGCTGGGTGTGGTACCTGTTCCAATGGGTCAGTGGGAACAGCTTTGGGGGCAGCTCATAGCCTGAGGCAGAGTTAATGCCCAGGAGATAAAGGACCCATTATGGAATGGAGGGAGAAAAGCACCTCAGATGTTCCAAGATTTACTAGGGATGTTTAGGGGAGGAACCACACTTGTCTGGTCATGTCCTGCTCCTGCTCAGTGCAGTCAGGATTTCCTGACTGGGTGATCTCTGTTCTGTGTGCCCATGTGTGTTGCAGCTGCAGTCACAGTGCCCACGTGTCCACAGTGGCCACGTGTCCACAGGTGCCATCGGCCTGCTTGTCCACTGGGGCACACGTGAGCTCATCTTGAGCCCCTGTCAACCAGCACACCCCGGTCCTTCCAGCTTTCCAGGCCCTCTTCCCTAAGCCTGGAGCACTGCATGGGCTTGTTGTGACCCAGCTGCAGGACCCAGCACTTGGCCCTGATGAGCCTCCTACCACTGGCCTTGCCCAGCCAGAGATCCCTCTGCAGAGCCTTCCCACCCTCCCAAAACCATCCAAGCTGGTGCCTGCCAGCTTACTAAGAGTGCACTCACGCCCCCACCCAGATCACTGATGAAAGATACTGAAAAGGACTGGTTCCAGTGCTGAGCCCTGGGGAACACCAGTTGTGATGGGCCAGCAGCTGGATTTAACCCTTAACCACACTTGGCACTCAGCTGCCCAGGCTGGTTTGTACCCAGTGGAGGGTATGCCCATGCAGGCCATGAGCAGCCAGTGTCTCCAGGAGAGCACTGTGGAAAATTGAGTCCAAGGCTTCTCTGAAGTTCATGGTTCAGTGGAAATTAAGGGGTACAAGGAAGGGAAATACCAACTTTAATTAGGGAATCAGTGTCTTACAATTTGTGAAAGAATGTGCAAAGCAGACCAACAATATAAATGGTGCAGAACTACAACTGCTACAGAAAACTCTGAATTAAGCCTTGCTGGTTTTAATAGTGTTGCAATTTAGCAGTCAGCCCAGAGCTAACCCCAAAGCAAGGCAGCAGTGCAGATCGCTCAGCTCTGCCAGAATGAGACCAAACTCCAGGATCAGCCTGGTCACAGATGTCACACAGATGTCTCCAGTGTGTACTCAGCAAAGAGACAGGAGAGTGGGGCATCTAGATTTCACCAAGACTGATCCTTCAGCTACTCTGACTACAGCATGGCATAAACCAGAAATACACAGATTGCTGTTGTTCTGAATGGCAAAGAGTAGGTCTTTATCTGCCTGAAGTGCCTTTTAATAGAATTTTCTAGCCCCATCTTACATCACACTAGGAGTATTTCTCCAGAAGTACTGCTATAATAAACGTCACTGCTCTGTGGACTTCACACCCTGCATCCCACTTCAGGATATGGAAGTAGGTCAAGAGAAGCATGTAGATACATTTTCTGCCACTGTGAGATGATGAAATTGCAATTTGCTTCACAAGGGAAGAGGTATTGCTTCCCAAGGCAGACCAGGCAGCTTGGATATCCTCAGTGCCCAGTCAGGGGGAACACCCTGAACACAAGCACCACCTCATGGGATCAGTAAAAGAAAACCACCCTGGTCTGAGGTAAGCACAAGGAAGGCAATAGCTGAAATGCTCCTTTGGACTAAAGCTGTGACTTGCACTGCCTCACAGAGTGAGGTACCACCCAGCTTTCCTGAGCTCAAGCTCAGATGGGCACTCAACCAAGGCAAAGCAGTCCAGGGGCCACAGTCTGACTGCCACCCCTTCCCCCACAGGCTGGCAAAGCAGGGCTCTCCCTCATCCCTGCCACAGCTCAAGGGGTATGGAACCCTGGAAGGGTGTAACTCTTTGGACTAGACTCAGCTGAAGGTACTGACACATCGACTTGGTACCAGCCACAATAAAAGAGAGGGCACAGTCTCCAAGCAATTTGTATTCAGCACCCTAAGATGGATCTTCTCCCACCAAGACCAAGAAAGAGACTTTAGCTCTTCTGCTTTGCCTGTCATCATGGGGAAAAACAGGAAGGGCAACTTCCAGTACCATGGAGGAATTACAACAGCACTAGGACCTGTTTCCTGCTGCCACATCTCTCAGGGGAGAAGACATGACACCCCCAGCTGCTTTGCCAGCAGTTCACACACACACACCATGCAAAAGGGAAGATGTGCAATTCCACAGTCACAGTACTGTGAGGGGCTCGTGCCCTTCCCTAAATGCAGGTGATGCTAAGATTCAGGTGGCAGTAAGAGGGATGATTCCTAAACTGGGGATGCACACAGTGAGATAGAGGGAAAGGATTGCTCACCCCTTCTGTATGTGGATGGGGAAGTGTCGAGGGGCAGGGCTCCCCTCTTTGATGGGAAGGCATCTGAGCTCACACAAACAGGGCCCAGCCCAGCCCAACTGGGGAGGCCTTAAGCCACAATGTCCTTCAGAGCTGCAGGCAGCTCAGGGAAGATGAAGTGGTAGCCGCTCTCCAGGGTGCGTTTGGGCAGCACCCTCTGTCCCTGCAGCAGCATGACCGCCCGCTCTGCCCCAAACACAGCCCGCACGGCCCAGGCGGGCACCGGCAGCAGCGCCGGCCGCCCCAGGGCTGCCGCCAGCTCCTGGGCAAAGGTGCCATTGGAGGTGCCAGGGGAGGATGGGGCAACGCCGTTGAGGATGCCTTGCACAGATTCCTTCTCCAGGGCATGACACACAATCCCAGCCAGGTCCTGAATGTGGATCCACGGGAAGGGCTGCAGTCCAGAGCCCATGGGGCCTCCAAGTCCCAGACGGAAAGGCAAGAGCATCTGAGAGATTGCACCGCCATCTCGACCCAGCACCACACCTGTGGGGAGAACAGAGTGAGACCAGGTGCCCCTGCACAAAGGGCAAAACCCCCTTCACACCCACACCTACAAGCAGGAGAATCCTTAGAGGGCTGGCCCAACAAGGAGAGACAGAAGAACTGATGGCCTTTACCCACATCTTCCCACTCTTGCCCCAGCAGTAAAGCAGTCACCATTAATAAGCACGATGCCCCATCTCACCTGATCTCACCACAACACCACGAGTTGGGATCCCAGGGATGTGAGCTGCAGCCTCCCACGAGCTCACCAGGCGTGAGAAGAAGTCAAAATCCCCTCCTGGACTGTCTTCAGTGTACTCAGCTGTGGGGCTGGGGCGGTAATAACCTGCAGGGTGACAGCAGAAAGGGGGTCAGGGTTGAATGATCACTCCTAGCCCCCCCTTCCCCATCAGACCATCTTCTCGGCCTCCAGGAGCCCAGAACTCCTGTGACGAAAGGATGAGAGAACTGGGATTGTTCAGCCTGGAAAAGAAACTGCAACCTTCCATTATCTGAAGGGACCCTACAAGAAAGCTGGAGAGAGACTACAAGGGCCTGGAGTGCCAGGACAAGGGGGAATTGCTTCAAATCGAAAGTCAGTTTAGACTGGCTGTTAGGAAGAAAATCTACCCTGTGAGGGTGGGGAGGCCCTGGCACAGGGTGCTCAGAGAAGCTGTGGCTGCCCCTGGATCCCTGGAAGTCTCCAAGGCCAGGCTGGAAAGGGCTTGGAGCAGCCTGGGACAGTGGAAGGTTTCCCTGCCCATGGCAGGGGTGGCACTGGATGGGCTTTAAGGCCCCTTCCAACCCAGACCATTCTGGGATTCTGTGAGCTCAACCACTCCCCCAGGGACATCCTCACAGGAACAGCACAGGGTCTCTGATGGCAATGCTGGTAAGTTTTTGAACTACCAATGTGCTCTACAGGTTCAGTAGGATGCACTAACACTCAGGCAGCCCCAAAACCCAAACAGGCCTGCAAGCAACACACTGAGCTGGCTGGAAGGTGCCTGCTTTAGTTTGGGCATCACAGAGGATAAACCACTGCTTTAAAGATAAACCTCAGCTTTAAAGACTGCAGCAAGCAGGAAGTTGGAGGTTATGCAGAGAGCTTCAGCTGGGGCCTTACTGACACAAACTGATTCTACGAGATGTCTAAAGGCTTTCACAGGAAAACACAGAAAAACTTCTGCCCTAATGACACCAAGACAAAACATAGGGACCCAAATTCCTCTCCAGCAGCACTAAAAGCTTAGCAAGGCTTGCCTAAACGCAGTGACACTGATGGCAATAAAGCTGAGGCAAGACAGGTGCTCCTGAGGAACTGTGTTTGTGTCTGCAGGTAAAGCCTCTCCAGGTCAGCACGAGTGCTGTCTTGGCCAGGCCCAACCAATACCTACGCCAGTGACGAGGACCCACGCACGGGGTGGCTGCTCAGCAGCAGCAATGGCTTTGGCCAAGGTCTTGGTGGTCTCCACCCGGCTGCTGATGACCTCCCTGCAGAAGGCATCACTCCATCTGGGAAAGAGAGAGCCAGGGATTAAACACCTCACAGGACACCCAGAAAACACTGCCACCAAGGGGGACCTCAGCCAACACCAGCTCACAAGCACAGGATGATGCCTCAGGTTTAGTTTTTATATTTTTCAGGCTCTATGCTGCTTCAGTGTGTGGGTCTGGGCTTCACATTAGGGATAGTGAGCTCTCTGCACAGAGCAGGGAGACAAAACAATTCCTTCTCTAGCTGGGGACCAAGGACAAATGATCCAGATCTCAGGCCCAAGAGCACAAACACCGTGGGCTGAAGAGAGAAAAACAAGGATGGGACTGCATGGGCTGGAGCTGTAATTGGACAATTAACTGCAATATGCAAATGGAGCAGAGCTTATAAAAGTGAGAGACCCCGTGACCAGTGGGGCATTTTGTGACCATTTTGGGTTCACCTGGAGTGCAGCCCTGGCTGGGCTCTTGTGCTGCCCAAGGTGGATCCATTGAGGCCTCCTAATAAATCCCTGCTTTATTCTTTAGCTCTGTCCAGTCTCTGTTCTGGGTCAGCCTGCACAAGGCACCAAGGAGAGGTCACAGAACTCCCCTCACCCCAGAGCAAAGGGAGGACATGACATCTTTCAGCACAAAGGCAGGGGAACTTCGGAAGATGGTGGTTCTTCCCTTACAAGATTGTGGGGTTTGGACTGCCTTCAGACAACGTCAGCAAAGGAGCTAGACACCAAAGCTGGTGTTCCTCCCAGAAGTCAAACTTGGGTTCTGATTCTGCATTAACAAATGTAGGCACGCCACCCAATGTCCTTTTGGAAACGTGGAACTAATGTTTCTGGCCTCCAGCTGCAGATCCAGGAGGGAACCTTTCTTCCAAAGGTCTCTCAGAACCTACCCTCAGGCCCACAGAAATGTTCTGGGTACTTGAGAATGCAAATGTCAGCAGTTGGCTAACTCAAGGGCTTCCTGGTCATGTTGTTTCCTCCCCTTCCACATGGCCTGACAACACTGGCCTGTCTTGCCTCCACCTTGTCCCAACAGCACTATGGAACATCAAGTTACCTGCGGAAAGGGTTGAGGACATTTTCACCAGCCAAGTTGACCACAGCATCACACAGGGGAAGCCCGGAGTGGGACAGCTCCTCCTAGGCAGGAGTGACAGAGACATCACACATCAGGCCTCCCCTCTGCTCAAGTCTTCCCTGCAAACAAGCAGAGCAGGCTCCCAAGAACTTCAGCCAGTTTCTTCCTGACATTTGCAGAGACAAGCACAAATGGATAAGGTTTTGCTTCTTGGAGCTACAGCAGTACCCATTCCAATGACTGTGACCCATGGAACACCCAGCAAAAGGACATCCAGAGGAGCCAGACCTCCCTTGGCAGGGTCCCTCTGTGCCATGGAAAGCCAGGGCACACAGCTTGGCTTCTCAGCCCTGTCACATTCCCCCTGCTGTGACCGCTCTCATCTCATACCCAGCTGATCCGATCCTTGCCCCCTCGTCGCGACACATGGGTCACTTGGTGCCCTCGGCTCCGCAGCAGCTGGGTCAGGGCTCTGCCCACGAAGCCTGTCCCACCACCTGGTGAGAGAGACAGACAGACCGTCAGGGCTGTGTCCCTGGGCCATCACCCCCCAGGCAACAGAAGCGGCCCGTGCCTGGGGCTGCATCACCGCAGCCCCAGCAGCACCGCCCGCGCACATGGCCAGCCCCATACCCGGGGGAGAAAAGGCGGCCGGGCTCCAACCCGCAATCCAGGCCCGCCTGCCCCTTCTCCAAAACTCCGTTCCGCTCAACACTCCCGCTCCCTCACAGGCCCCGCTCTCTCACGGGCCCTGCTCTCTCTGTCCGCTGCTCCCTCACGGCTCCGCGCCCTCACGGACCCCGCTTCCTCACAGACCCCGCTCCCTCACGGCTCCGCTCCCTCACGTTCCCGCTCCCTCACGGCTCCGCACCCTCAGTCCCTCACGCACCCACCACCACCCGCATTGCCGCACCGCGCATGCGCCCAGCAGCGCCCACCGCGCGTGCGTCCCCGCCGCGCACGGCGCCCCCCAGCGGCGCGGAGGCCCTTAAAGGGCCAGCGCGCCCCAGCGCCGGGGCCGTGCTGGGCCATGGGCGGCGAACCGGGCCGGAACCGGGCTGGGGACGCTCGGGGAACGGCCTGGAACCGAGGGGACACTCGGGGAGCAGAGCAGAGCGGGGCTGGGGACACTCGGGGAGCGGAGCAGAGCGGGGCTGGGGACACTCGGGGAGCGGAGCAGAGCGGGGCTGGGGACACTCGGGGAGCGGCCCGGGGCTGAGGGGACACTCGGGGAGCGGAGCAGAGCCGGGCTGGGGACACTCGGGGAACTGCCCGGGGCTGAGGGGACACTCGGGGACCGCCCGGGGCTGAGGGGACACTCGGGGACCGCCCGGGCCCAGCGGCTGCGCCTGGCTCGGCGCTGAGCAGGGCAGCAGCGGGACACAGCAGCCCGAGGAGTTCGTCAGGGCAGTTTACAGTTCGTAAAAGCGCAGGAGTGAAAGCCCAGAGAGGCTCTGGCTGCCCCTGGGTCGCTGGCAGTGCCCAAGGCCAGGTTGAACAGGGTTTGAGCAGCCTGGGACAGGGGAAGGTGTCATTGCCCATGGCAGAGGGTGGGACTGAGTGAGTTTTAGGGCTCCTTTCAACCCAAAACAGTCCAAGACTCTGTGATTCTGTTATTCTAGGAAGTGTTTTTAATATTGCTGGTAGAAAATGAAGAATGGTGCAGTTGGGAATTAGGCAGGGGCTGTTCTCATTGATCGAGAGCCTCCCTTCTCTCTGACACCTGCTTGTGTGTCTCCTTGGGGTCATGGGAAAAGAAATTCTTTCAAGGATGTGATTCTGCCACTGGGCTTGAAATGTCTCCTCTGAGATGCCATGAAACACACATTGGAGACACAGCCTCCCACCTGCAGGCAGCTGGAGCAGCCTTTGCTTCATGCAGAGTCGCCTGTGTTGTCAGCTCCTTTTACCTGAGTCCTGTGAGGAACAGAGGGTGACAACAGCCTCTAGGCAACATCTCTACACATTGGTGGCTCTTCTGGAGCAGGAACAAATGCCAGAGATATTTCTACCTACCGATCCAGCTTAGTCCACCTAATCATCTATCCTTGTCTGCACAGCCGTAGCCATTGCACCAACTGTCCATCCCACCATCCATCATCCATCCATCATCCATCCTTCCATCCTTCCATCCATCCATCATCCATCCATCCATCCATCCATCCATCTATCCATCATCCATCCCTCCATCCNCATCCATCCATCCATCCTCCATCCCTCCATCCATCCCTCCATCCATCCATCCTCCATCCCTCCATCCATTCATCCATCCATCCATCCATCCATCCATCCATCCATCCATCCATCATCTATCCATCCATCCATCCATCCATCCATCCATCCATCCATCCATCCATCCATCATCCATCCATCCATCATCCTTCCCCCAGCCCCAGTCTGTCACTCAAAGAACCATTAGGGTTGGAAAAGACCTCCAGTATCATTGTGTTTGATTGAACTCCACCATGAGCTAAATCATGGCAACAAGTGCTGTGTCCAGTCTCTTTCTGGGCACTTCCAGGTGTGGTGTCTCCCTTGCTTCACTAAGCAACCACAGCTCTCCTTATCCCTCTGGCCACCACCTCAGTGAAAGTGCCATGTCCTGTGGTTAAGAAAAGAAGAAATGGGTTTTCTAGGAGGAGCCAGCTTGGAAATTTGAGATTTAAGAGTTATTTGCACAGGAAGATGCACCTCTGTGCTTCACTCTTGTCTGACTTAATTTAGCTGTGGATGTGCAGAGTGAGAATGCCTCCACCTGAACTGGCTGTGTTCCAGTGCACAGAAATAAGGTGCTGCCAGAATCTGAGTTTGTGTCCTATTTTACATGTTCAGTACACTTAGGTACTCTTCAAATCGTCCAATCCAATTGTGTTAATTATGGCTTTAAAATGCTGGTATCTTTTGAATGGCTGTAAGAGGCCGCTAAATTACAGGTCAGATGGATTGTAAATGTCTAATTATGGTTAAATGAAACCTCACTTTCATCTGCTCTAGAAAAGGAATAAAGCTAGCCAGAGAAGAATAAGAAAAAAAGATACTTTTGTCCACAATAATGGAAAAGAAGATGTCAGAATTGTGGTCAGCCATTTAACAGATGTGTGGTCTTGGCTTACTTAGTTGACCTTACTTTTAAATTCTTATTTTTATTCTGGTTTTATGTGCAAGCATCAATGATTTGAGTGTAATAGATGTAAACTTATGAAATAATTTCATAAAAATCAAACATATTGCCCATTGAAGGATATCCTGTCAAAAATTGTTTTGTTGAAATAACAATTACTAGATTCTCATAGATTTGTTTATATATCCTGCTTTTACTGACCATCTAGAAACACAAAAGACTCTTTAAAGCAGGTCCTTTATTTTACATTCTGTCCTTTATTTTACATTCAGGTCCTGATGCCCTTTCTTTTACAAATTGAACACCGTGCTCATTCTCAACTTCAGGAAAGGTGCTAAAAAAACCCTTTCCTTTTTAGCTGTTTTTTCAGAGACCGTTTTACCTCCCTGTTTTGGAGGGTGTAAATGAAAGGGTTCAGCATGGGAATAACAACAGTGTAGAAGATGGAGATGGTTTTGCTTCTGCTGGGTGAGGACGCAGCTCCAGGCTGAGCATACATGAAGAACACTGTCCCAAAGAACAAGCAGATTGTCACCATGTGTGAAGAGCAGGTGGAGAAGGCCTTGTGCCTGCTTTCAGCTGAAGGCATGTGGAGGATTGTGATGATTATATAACCATAGGAGATAAAAACCACCAGGGCAGTGCCCACAATTATTGGTCCACACACAGCCAGCATTACGAGCTCGTTGACAAGGGTGTTGGAGCAGGAGGTGTGGATCACTGCAGCAACTTCACAGAAGAAGTGGTTTATTTCTCTGTGCCCACAGAAGGACAGGCTGAACGTGAAGCCTGTCTGGATGGTGCAGTTGATGCAGCCTGACAGATAAGAGCCCAGCACCATGAGCACACAAAGCCTTCTGCTCATGATGACCTGATAGAGCAGTGGCTTGCAGATGGCAGTGAAGCGATCATAAGCCATCACAGCGAGGAAAAAGGCTTCTGTTGTGCCAAAGAGAGAGAAGAAGAACATCTGTGAAGCACAGCCAGTGTAGGAAATGCTCCTTCTGCCCAGCAAGAATGCCAGAGCTGCCCTGGGAGTGATGACAGAGGAATAGCAGATGTCCAAGGTGGACAAGTTCTCCAGAAAAAAGTACATTGGGGTGTGCAGGTTGGGCTCCGTCCTGATGATGAGGATCATGCAGATGTTTCCCACCACAGTGACAATGTACATTGTGGAGAAGAGAACAGAGAGAAGGACTTGGGATCCTGGGTGGGATTTGAACCCCACCAAAATGAACTCGCTTATCCTGGTGTGGTTTTCCATCTTTGTTTTCCAGAAGGAAGTTAGGATGCAGTAGATTGCAGGTAGTTTGCCTGGTGAAGCGATTGTAGGAGATGAAGACAAACAATGAGATATATGAAACAAAAGAAATATAAATTAATAAAATTAATTGTA
>VYZP01049949.1:0-35600 GCA_013400635.1 Hypocryptadius cinnamomeus
AATCCAGCCTTTCCCTCTGTCAATTTAAAGCCATTCCCTGTGTCCTGTCCCAAGTCCCTTGTGCCAAGTCCCTCTCCAGCTCTCCTGGAGCCCCTTCAGGCACTGGAAGGGGCTCTGAGGTCTCCCTGGAGCCTTCTCTTCTCCAGGTTGGACATTCCCAGCTCTCCCAGCCTGGCTCCAGAGCAGAGGGGCTCCGGGTCACATCTGCTCTGTGTAAGTCACGTGCAACATCATCTTCACAGCTGAATTAAGACCCTGTGCTTTTCCAGAGATCCAGAAAACTCCCACTGCTAAAGGCAGGTGGGATGGATTTACAGCTCTAAGCTCAGATTTTGGAAAAGCTGAGCTCTTAGGAGCAGCTGGACTCCCCTCTGGATGGTGCAGGGTCAGATCCTCGGTCATGGAATTCTTCCTGAGGCTCCCTGGGACAAAACTTCTCCTTAGCAGTAAAAGCCTTGGTATTCCCAGGATCCTTCTGGAGTGATTCAGAATATTTGGTGCCTCAGACCTCGACTCAGCCTTCAGCCACCACAACGTTGGGGGCCAACCTGAGCTGCTCAGAGGGGATGAGAGAGGGCAAAGCTGAGCTTAACCTGCTGTCAGAGGTTCTGGATAACAGCTCCTGCCTCCCACTGCTGGATCCTTCTCCTGATGTGAGCAGGGGTGAGCTGCATCCCCCAAAAGTGGGAGTTCCCTCCACATTCCCAGCACAGCTCCAAGAGCTCCCTTAATGTCTTTGTGCCTGCAGCAGTAATCTCAGGATTATTGCTCCCAAGGCATGCAAATAATAATCCTCTCTTTCCTCTCATCTTGTAGCTGCCATGTAATTTAGAAAACTAATCTGCAGGGCTGGCAGTGTCTTTTCTTGTCTGTGCATGCTGCCACGGTAAGATCCCTCTGGCACATCCCAGAGTGCTTTCCCAAGGTTTCTGGAGAACTTTGCCCCGTTTTCTGAGGGGTGAAACTGAGACATGGGTAAAGGAAATTGTCTTTTCCTCATGCCAGCCATTGGCAGAACAAAGGACAAAGCAGACATGCAATTAACCCGTATATTAAATATATTAAAGCAGCTCTGAGCAACATGGTCTGGTGGAAGGTGCTCCTGACTATGGCAGGGGGTCTGGAATTATGTGATATTTATGGTCCCTTCCAACCCAAACCATTCTATGATTCAATGAAAAAGAAAGCAAAAGCAAAATCACTCTGTGGGAATGCAAACTGTCACAAAAACAATCAGCAAAATCCAAATTTCCTGGGGTTTATTTGGCTCTTTCTTTCTTTCTTTCTTTCTTTCTTTTTCTTTCTTTCTTTCTTTCTTTCTTTCTTTCTTTCTTTCTTTCTTTCTTTCTTTCTTTCTTTCTTTCTTTCTTTCTTTCTTTCTTTCTTTCTTTCTTTCTTTCTTTCTTTCTTTCTTTCTTTCTTTCTTTTTCTTTCTCTCTTTCTCTCTTTCTTTCTCTTTCTCTCTCTCTCTTTCTCTCCTTCTCTCTTTCTTTCTCTCTCTCTTTCTCTCTTTCTGTCTCTCTCTTTTTATTTTTCTTTCTCTCTCTCTTTCTCTCTCTTTCTTTTCCTTCCTTTCTGGAGTAAAGCATTTTAACCTCCTGCTGAGTGTTTCCCATGTATTTATCTGTCTGGTATTTCCCTTCAGGCTTCTCATCAGCTCTGCAGCTGTGAGGTCAGGGCGGCTGTGTGAGGATCGATCCCTGCGTGCGGATCGATCCCTGCCCGAGCTCTTGGTAGCAAAGGTGGAGAGGGAAGTTCACGAGGACTGGCGAGAAACAAACCAGGATTGAAAGCATTAACAGAAAGAAGCAGAAATCACCAGAATAAAAAGCAGAGAATCTGAGCTGAAGGGCACCGCCAGAGCTGTTCGTGGGGGAGAGCTGCGGGTTGGAGCAGGTGCTCGGGGAAAGATGGATTTTGGGATCTGCCGTGCGCTGATTGATCGGTGTGGGGGCCCTGGAGGGGCCTGAGCGGGGGTGAGAGGAGGGAGCTGAGTGCGAGGGGGCTGCAGAAGGTGCTGGCAGGGCAGCCGCCCCCGCGCTCCTGCCGCCCACCGCGGTTATTCATCCCGCTCCTTCCCTCGCAGCCTCCCCGGGAGCACGGGCAGGTTTTAACCCTTCTCTGAGCCAAACCCGGGGAAACTTGGCAACTTCTGGCGCTGAGGTTTGAGTCAAAGCTGTTTCAGCCAGGAGGGGACTGAGTTGTCAGGAGAAGGAGTGAAACGACTTCTCTCATCTCCTCTCAGAGCTGCGTTGTGGTCTCTGGGATTTCTGGAACATGAATCCTGAGTGCTGACACCAGTGGGGACCTTTCCTTTGCCTTCCCACAGCTGTGGGTCAGGCCTGAAACCCGTTTCATTGGAGTTATCCCCGTGTGCTGAGCTCGTGTTTGAGGCCAACAAGCCCAGATGTCACTGTCACCTCCACAAAGGTGCCAGCTCTGGCTGGGCATCCCCTGGTGCTGGCTGAGAGCAGAGACCCAGTGAGGAGGGGGAACAGGTCCCCTGCACCGGGTGTTACGGTGGCCAAAGGAAATGGAACTGGTCTGCCCTGTTTGTTGAGACTAATCCCATCTGGCAGGGCTAAAACCTCTGCCTCTCTCTGCCCCAGCAGAAGTCACAGAATCACGGATTCATGGAATGGTTTGGGTTGGGAGGGACCTTAAAATCCTGTGGTTCCAACCCCCTCCACCAACACCTTCCACTAGATCAAGTTGCTCATCCAGCTGGGCCAAACATTTCCAGGGATGGGGCAGCCACAGATACTCTGGGAAATACATGGCAGAGTCCTACCACCACCACATGGAACAATTCCTTCCCAATATCCCACCTATCCCTGCACTCTGGCAGTGGCAAGCCATTCCGTGTCCTGTCCCTCCATCCCTTGTCCCCAGTCCCTCTGCAGCTCTCCTGGAACAATTCCTTCCTAATATCCCACCTATCCCTGCCTGCTGGCAGTGGCAAGCCATTCCCTGTGTCCTGTCCCTCCTTCCCTTGTCCCCAGCCCCTCTGCAGCTCTCCTGGAGCCCCTTCAGGCACTGGAAGGGGCTCTAAGATCTGCACACCTTTTCTTCCCCAATCTGAGCAATCACATCTCTCAGCATTTGTTCAAAAAACAGACCTATTAAATCCAAAACACTTCCTAGGAATGGTTCCTGGCTCCTGCTATGCAGGGAACTGTGTCTGGGCACTGTCTGGGAGCACACAGATTGTCACATTTAAGCCATTCTGGTCACCATCAGGTCAGTGTCTCTGGTATGAGGTTTTCCTCTCTCGTTGGTGCTCAGGGCTGCCTTTCTCCAGGGGGTTAATGAGGTCAGAGCTCCTCAGCACAGCCACGGTGTGTGAACTGTTCTGAAACATGAGGGCAATATTTGGGATGTTCATAACACCTGAGCTCTGCTTTCATAACAAAAGGAGGCCCAAGACATGCACAAAATTGGATATAATTTAATCCCGCACATGGACCATGCAGGGAGTTCTGACCTACTTTAATCCAATTTGGGGACCAGGAGGCTCCTGCCTAATTTAGATCCAGGCAAAGACAGCTGGAGTAAAGGCTAATTTCCAGCTGGTGCATCCCTGAGCCAGATGATCCTGCCCGAGGGCATCGGGTCTGCAAAGGTCCAGCCTGGGTGAGCAGCTGCTGCATTTGTGGTGTTGTGTTTGTGGTGTTGTGTTTGTGGTGTTGTATTTGTGGTGTTGCAATTGAGTTGCTGTGTTTAGGTGGTGGCTCTTGGCAGAGGCGTTTGCCCAGAAGGACCCCTGGTATCTCTTCAAGGCTTATGCAGGTGATGATGTTTTTTGTTTATACAAAAGTTATTTCAAATACATCCTGGTCAGGAAAGTATTTTCTGGAATTTCTGGATGTCAGCCTGATGTTCACAGCTTTTAGAGCACCACCAGAAGGAAAAGGGGAAAAAATGTCCCTGTCCTGCTATGAAGAAAAGATTGGATGAGCATTGGGGTTGATCTTGAGAAGATCAAGGGTCTGCTGCTTCTCGCTTGTCTTTTTGGACAACTGGCATTTCGTGTCCTGTCTCTGGTGTTGGTCTGAAGGCTCCATGGAACAGGAATAAGAAAGGTACAAAAGAGCAAACACAAAGCAGAGTTACTCAGTTTGGTGGGGTGTCTGCACACTGAGCACCATCATTTGACAAAGGTCAGGGTAAAAATATTAAATGGTCAGGAAAGAGTAGAAAACTTCATCAGAGAATCACAGAGTACCCTGAGCTGGAAGGACCCACAAGGGTAAAATCATAGAACCACTAAGAATGCAGATTTCCAAGACAGAGTCCAAGCTTTGACCCATCACATCCTTGTCAACCAAGCAAGAGCACTGAGTGCCATGTCCAGTCATTTCCTGGACACTTCCAGGGATGCATCATTGATTCCAAGTCCTAAAACTCTGCTGAAGCCCGGGATTGAACCAGGGACCTTTAGATCTTCAGTCTAACGCTCTCCCAGCTGAGCTACTTCAGCCCTGATGTCAAGCTTTGTTTCCCTATAAACAACAGGTAAACACACTGGAACCCTTCAGCCTTGAAAATACAAATTTTAGGGAGAGGGGCTGCTTCAAGGTCAGTTGTGATTGATGCTAAATATCACTTGCATGGATAAGGGGTTTTTGCTATTCCCCAAACCCAGTTTTGATTTCCTGCTGGGCCGTACCTCAAAGGTGGATCAACCTTTCTGCATCTTCTCAGGGCAGTCCATGGCACAGGACTGGGAACAGGCAGTGGAAGGAACAAAAATCCCTTTATATCACAATTTTTGCTAAAATACTGGAATTGTAAAACCCTGTCCCTCTTTCACAGGCTCAGACTGGTTGAGGTCCAACGAGACCTCATGGAGGTCCAAAGCCCTGCTCAAGCAGGACCTACAGCTCCTTGCCCAGGACCACTTCCAGGTCACTTGGGAATATGTCTGAGAAGGGGAACTGCACACTCTCTCAGGGCCNTGTATACAGCCTTGCCTTGAACACTTCCAGGGATAGGGAAGCTTCTCTGGGAAACCTGGGCCAGGGCCTCACCACTGTCACAGGGAACAATTTCTTCCTAATATTCAGTCCTACCCTACCCTTTCTCAATTTAAAGCCATTCCCCCTTGTCCTGTCCCTCCATCCCTTGTCCCAAGTCCCTCTCCAGCTCTCCTGGAGTCCCTCTCCAGCTCTCCTGGAGCCCCTCAGCCCCTTGAGGCACTGGATGGGGCTCTGAGGTCTCCCTGGAGCATTCTCTTCTCCAGGCTGGACATTCCCAGCTCTCCCAGCCTGGCTCCAGAGCAGAGGGGCTCCAGCCCTTGGAACTCAATGGCCTCCTTTAGATTCACTCCACATCCTTTTGAAGTTGGAGGCTCCAGAGTTTTCTCAGAGGCTGAACTAATCTGTCACTCCACAGAGCTGCCATCATCCCTGTCCTGATGTCCCTCAGTGGGTGACAAGGATCCATCTGTAGGTTCTCCCTAGGAAAGGAAAGATGTGGATGCCTGTCTCGCTTGGGCTTGGCTCTGCCTTTCCAGCTGTCCCACTTTTGCTTCAGCAGCTTTTTCCTTGTCAAGGAAAGTGGCTTCCCACCTGCTTTCCTCAGACAGGAAGAAATGATCCCAACATGGAAACTGTGGTATTTGACAGCCCACTCTTCCTCGCTGGAAATACTGAAGCTTCAGCTGGGTACAGAATTCCTGTGGAAAGCTGAGCTGCGCTGCTGCTTTGCAAATGCTCAGCAGTGTTGGTGCAAAAGGATGAAGTGAAGGATCTGATAAAGAACAAGCCTTGATGGAAGTGCTACATTGCAGTTAAATTAGAAGTTTGAGGAGCTGACTCACTGGGAACTTGGGTTTTTCAGCTGGTGGAACACCAGAACTGAAAGTCTGTGGGCAAAGTCATCAGAAGTCAGACTTGTGGTGCCAGTTTGACAAGTCACATGGAAGAAGTTGGAAGATCAGACTTTTCCATATTGAAGAGGAAGAAATTAAAGCTGTTGTTCCAGCTCAGATCAGACCTCAGGGTTGGAGCTCTGTTGGGAGAGAGTGAAGTGGAAGGAGGAATGAAATATTGGGATATCTCCTGTTGTCCTCTCTCCCCTGTGCCATTCCCCCTGAAAAAAATCCTATTGTGTCATTCACATCTTGATTGTTCTTTGGGGTGTTTTTTGGTGCCTTCATCCCATGATGAGGATGAAAAAAAGCCCTCAATAAAGTGCCTTCTGCACAGGGAATTGCTGTGTAAACCTTGTTTATCCAATCAACAAAAAGAAAGAGTAAAGGGAAGGATATTACAGGACCTAGAGAAAGAAATGGTATTTTAGGATCTAGAGAGGAATCATTAGGGTTTGATGGCTTATTGATTCTTCTGATGCAGGAACTAAAGGTTATCATTGGAAAAGAGAAAGTGCCAGGCTTGGAACAAAGAAAAAGAAGGAATTTCCTCACACAGTGCCTGGTTATCTGTGCAAATCCCTGCTATTATAGATCCCCAAACCATAAAAATGTTTAGAAGATGACCAGGAAGATTTATGGAGGGGAAAAACCTCTGCAAAGAGCATAAAAATATGAAACTTCCTGCTTTGGTTCATGCATGGCTTGAGCCACAAATCTCTGGAGATCAGGAGAGCATCTGGTGATATAACACCCTGCTGTTTTTCCTTTTTTAGGCTCTAACTCATGGAAAATGTTGCAGGCTGGGATTTGAGCTGGATGTTCTGTACATCTCCTCTGGCACCTCACACTCTGGCTTCTGGAGGCACCAGGATGGTGTCAGCCTGTGAAACCCTGCTGGCACCTTGTGCAGAGCCGTGCTGGAGGTGTCATTTCATGCCACCAGCCAACTGTTTAATCACCTCTCCCATGCGGGTGGCTCAGGCGCTGGCCATGACAAACAGATGACAGGCCATCCCTCTGTCCCCGCTTCCCCTCCTCCCGTTTTTTCCAGTTTTCCTACCACTCCAGCCCGATCTGCCTGTGCTTTCTCAAATACCCATCTGCCATCAGGCAGAAGAAGCTTTCAAAGGTAGTGGAATTACATCCATAATTGCATTTCCAGTCGGAAAGCCGATTGTCCTGGGCTGCGTCCAAAGAACTGCAGGCAGCAAGTGAGGAAGGGGATTTTGTCCTTCTGCTCCAGCCTGGAGAGATCCCACCTGGAATGTTGCATCCAGCTCAGGAAGGACATGGAGATGTTGGAGGAGTCCAGAAGAGGCACCAAGGTGATGAGAGGGATGGAGCAGCTCTGCTGTGAGGAGAATACGAGAGAATTGGGAATGTTCAGCCTGGAGAAGAGGAGATTCTGGGGTGACCTAATTGTGGCCTTCCAGTACCTGATGGGAGCCCACAAAAAAATGGAGAGAAACAATTTACAAGGGCCTGGAGTGACAGGAAAAGGGAGAATGGCTCTAAAATGAAGAAGAGTAAATTTAGATTAGAGATTAAGAAGAAATTCTTCCTGTAAGGGTGCTGAGGCCCTGGCGCAGGTTGCCCAGAGAAGCTGTGGCTGCCCCATCCCTGGAATTGTCTGAGGCCAGGTTGGACAGGGCTTGGAGCAACCTGGGATGATGGAAGGTGTCTCTAACCATGACAGGAGGTTGGAACTGGATGATCCTTAAGGTCCTTTCCAACCCATTTCTGACCCATTCTGTGATTCCATGATTTGCTGAGAGTTACCACCAAATTATCCCAACCTCCCTGTCCCCATCCAGAGCCGTGCTGGCCTTTGTGTTCCAGTCTGGACTCACCACCTCTTGTGGAATTCACTCTTTTTCAGTTTGGGCAAGGGCATCACCCAGAAGGAGGCACAGAGAGGTGACCTTTTTCACCCAACCCAGCACATCAAATTTGTCATCCATGTTAGTTTTTCCTGCAGACATCCCGGCACCAAGCTCTGCCCCTGATAGGATTTTGTTGCATTTCCCCACTCTTGCCTCCACTCTGTACCAGGGGAGTGACATCCAGCTGCAGGGTTGGGATGTGATTGCTTTTAACTCCCTGACTTGGCTCTGATGTGTCAAAAAACCCATGTTTTTCCTTTAGGCTTCTTGAAATTTTTCTGTCTCATTACACCAAGAGGGCTCTTGGTTTACTTGAAAACAATTTTTAGTGATTATCTCTATTTTGCTGTCACTATTTTCTCTTTCTGCTCTCTCCCCAGACTTTTATGAAAATGATCTCATTAGGAATGTGGAACTCCTGTTTCTGAGAAAGGTTTCTTGAGGTTCATAAAGGTTTCTCAGCAGGAAGTTTGCTCAGCTCCATTTTCCCCTCTGGTTGAACAGACCCCCAAGTGAGCCCATTAGGGGAAAATGGACTGCTTGAAAATAAAATTGTACAAAACATGCAGAAGCAGCAGCACCTCTGAAATGTAAGGCTCCAATAAGCAACAAACCATATTTGCAAAACTCCTATTTGATGGCAGTTTAATATGTTAGGGAAAGAAAAAGATAATGGCCCAAAGGGCACTGGGGGTGCTTCCCACCACAATGGCCGTGAGGGGATGGAAGATGAGGCCTGGGATAACACCATTGCTATTCTGGAGACACAAATGCTGCTTTGAAAAACAGAGTTAATGAAGCCCAGCTGCCAAACTCTGCCCATCACACTGCCATCACCTCTCCCTCCTGAAGTCTGATGTCTAAAAGATGCTGAGATTGTCAGTCCATCATTCAGGGGGGATGGCACTAGGGGGTTTCTTTTTTTTTCTTTTTTTTTAAAGTTAGGAATTCAGACTATGAATAACAGCTCTACCGTCCTGAGGTGCAGTATCCCTGTGCTGTAAACACAGACCTTGGATGGAGGAATGCAGAAATAATCTGGGTCTGGGTGAGTATTTGCAATCTGCCCTGTGGTGAAGTACCCACAAACTCATTGCTAGGGAGGCCCAGTGAGAACAAAACCCAGACCTGGAATTTAAGTTGTCCCCAAGTTTAAATCCCTCTTTTTTTCTGAGAAAAACAATGTTTTAGTGTTTTGTAGCTCTCAAAGTGAGAGACCTGAGAGATCTTAGAACCTTCCAATGGTTTGGGTTGGAAGGGACCTTAAACATCATCTCCTTCCCATCTCCCTGCCACGGATCTTCCACTATCCCAGGCTGCTCTAAGCCCTGTCCAACCTGGCCTTGAACACTTCCAGGGATGGGCAGCCACAGCTTCTATGGGCAGCATTTTTGATGCATGTCACTCAGGGTGGAAGAGAAAATTTGGAGAAGCAGAGGTTCACCAAGGCAGAACTTTCTGGGCTGGATGTGGGAACCTGAGCTCCATGTGGAAAAGAGAGGGCAATGTCCATGTCCATGGTTGTGTTCTGCATGGACACAGCTGACCAGGCAGCAGGAGAAACCTCATCTGAGAGTCTTAGAGCAAGCACTGAGAGACACAAACCTTGTCCTAAATTTGTCTTGTGCCAGTTCCTGGATATTGCAATGCTGCAGTGCAGCTCAAGTCCTGCTGCTTTCCCCAGCCCTAATAACAGATCCTGCAGATCCTGCTCTGCCCCCACAAACTCTCAGTGCCTGTGCCTTCCCCACATCTTCCTTCCAATATGGATCACCCACTGCTACTTCAACCCAGCAAAACTTCATTTTCAGCAGAATAAACCAAAGACATTTGGGAATCACTTCTTTAATAACTGTCAGTAGACCAGAGGAATGAAATAGGTGCTAAAAAGACAGAAAAGCAGCACCAAGGAAATATTTGTAAAAATAACAGGTGTTTTAAAGTGTGTAGGGGCGTGCAAATATATTTATAAGATATTAATACACAAACCAGGTGGCCCTGAACCTCATTAGGGAACCAATTGTTCTTGCCAAACATTCTTTGGTGAAGTTCCCTGAGAGATTTCCCAGAAACTCCTAAAATTAATAGTAAACAACCATTCTTGGGGGCTGGAAGATATTTTCTGCCTCTGCTTAACATCCCAGACTCCTTCTGAAGTTTTTCATTGTTTTGCAAAACATCCAGAAGTTACAGGGAAAAAAAATAATGGAAGAACAGAAGGGGGGAAGGATGAATATAAACAGAATGTACAAATAATGGGCTTCACATTGAAAAGCACAGAATGATTGCTTGGACAGTGATTGTGTCTTGATGTATAAATGGGTTTGTTACTTAACTCTGGTGATTCATGCTTCAGGCACAGGGATGAGGCAGCTGCCAAATTTCATGCTGGGAAGGAATTTTCACTCCCAGAACAGATTGGCAGGGAATTCGTAAAGATGAAAGGTCAGTCAACAGGGCCAGGTGTTGTCATCATGAACATGTGGGCAAGAGGGGGGACATCACAGAGGCCAACGATGCTGAGTTTTATCTCATGATACTAAGTATCCCCCAAAAATCAGTGTACAACCCTTTATCCCTTTCTCCCACGCCTCCACCAGACCTGCAATCCACAAAGGAATTGCTTTATTGGGCACTCTCCTGTCTGCAATGGATGAATCGTGGAGCAACATAAAATATTCTTCACAACATTTATTTCAACTGTGTTTCTAAATAAAGCTGAGCTGAAGCTATATGAGATTTAGTTGTTGGGTGTTTGGGGTAGGGAGGGTTTTTTTTTCCCTTTTGTCTTTAAAGAGTGTCTAAAGAACATGTTCCAGCTGTCTGGAAGGAAAGAGCTAGAAAGGAAAAGAGAACAAAGGGAAACCAGTGGAGATACTTAATTGAGATAATTTTAGCTGCTCTAAATGTCACAGGCAATCTTGTACAAGTACTTGGGGAGAGGAGAGGAGAGGAGGAAGAGTGTGTGTTCTGTGCTGGTCATTCAGTGCCCAAATTAAGGAGAAAGGGGTGTCTTTTCAGAAATCAGGCAGGACCCTAGCTGGAAGCTCTTGGGTAATTGCTTTTTGACCCTCAGGGGTCTCCTCTAAACCAACAAGACTTCAATGCAAACCACAAATTCATCCAGACCCAACAGCCTGAGGGGAAACCCTCTGGTTTTGGGGCTGAGAAAGGAAATAAGGTGCTCTTAGGGGTGCTCAGCCTGGGTGTGGTGAGTTCAGATCCCTTCTTGGTCTGGACCTCTGTGCCCTAGGTGAACAGTTCTGGGTCAGAGCAAGGCTTGGTCAGTCCTGGTGGCATCTCTGTGTGCTCTGTGTGACCAAATGTGCACAGGCAGGGAGATGGATGTTGGAGGTTGCCCGTGGCAGTCATGGAGTCCCCACCCCTGGAGAGATTTAACAGATGTGTAGATGTGGCACTTGGGGACATTGGCAGGGCTGGTTTAATGGTTGGGCTTCATGATCTTAGAGGTGTTCTCCCACCTAAACAATTCTCTGGTGTTGGCTTTCCTGTGACATCTGGGATGCATAGCCTGGGGTGTGTATTTCAAGATTTAAGACAGGCAGGTTGATACCTTGCTCTGGCCTGATGGATGTCTATTATTATCCAAAATGCAAAGCTCTTGCAGAGGTTGGGTTGTTGCTGATGTGGGGGTCAGAACTCTTCAGCTGTGAAGAAATCACAATTTGTGTCCCAGTTAAAACAGACGTGCTCTGAACGTAGTTTCCCAAAATTCCTGGGAAGGGAACCCTATCCCATGTCTGTTTTGGACAAGAACAGACTCATTTTTAATGATTTGAGGACATGGTTTAGTGGTGAACACAGTGGTGGTGCTGGGTTCATATCTGGACTTGGTGGTCATTGAATTTGATCATTGATGATCACAGAATGGTTTGGGTTGGAAGGGACCTCGAAGATCATCCAGTTTCACCCCCTTCCCATAAACAGGGACACCTTCCACTATCCCAGGTTGCTCCAAGCCCTGTCCAGCCTGGTCTTGGACACTTCCAGGGGTGGGGCAGCCACAGCTTCTCTGGACACCCTGTGCCAGTGATCTTAGAGGTATTTTCCAGCAGTAACAATTCCATGATTCTACGTAAGTGACAAACACAATTTTAATACAACCTCCACCTCCTCATCCCCACTTAAACTCGAGCTTTGGGTAGAGATTTCATGTTCAGTACAATTCCTGCATGATCACTGACAGAAATCTGGGGGTGCCCTGGTGAAATCGTGTCACCCTCACAGAACTTGGGGAGGGAGGGAGTTGAAGGATTTTGGAGAACCAGCAGTGGATGGGAAGGATCTGTGTGCATTGTAGAGGTCATAAAACTCCAAATCTTAGGGTTTCCCCCTCCATCACAAACTCCCCAAACATTGTTCTGAGCAGCCTGGTATAGAACAAGGTGTCCCTGCCCATGGCAGGGGCTTGGAATGGGATTATTTTTATGTCCATTCCAACCCCAATCCTAGGATTCTAGGATTGTATGACCCCTTCAGAGAGCCTTCCTGGCCCTGAGCAAAGCGGCACTGCAGGGGCTCTCTCCCCCTCCCTGATGCATCTCCAGAAGAGGAGAAAACCTGGCTCTAACCCCCCCAAGAGTAGGCACCACATTTGGGGAGCCATGCCCACAGCATCCCTATTTTAGCAATGCCTTGGGGGTGCTGCCGTGGCTCATTTTCACCCCCCTGGAAAGCTCACCCGGCATCTGCCTCCCTTCCCTGTTGGCAGGCAGGTGGAAGAAAGGCAGGAGCGTGCGGCAGATTCCCCCGGCACACAAACACATACACACACACTACTCATCCCTTTTGTCTGCCCCTCTCCCACTCCCCCCTTCTCCCCCGCACTCCTGCCCACCGCCGGTGCCTCATCCCAGGATGGCTCATGGCTCTCCAGGTACCTGCAGGGATGGATGCTCTACCCTCGGCTTCTCCTCAAGGAACCCATTAACGCGGAGCTGCCGCTTCGCTTCGCCCTCCCCTCCCTCCCCCCCAGCCAAACCTGGCTGCTGGAAAACAAAAAAAAAACCAAAAAAAACACAAACGGGGGAGCGAGGTGGAAAATCCAGGATAGCGCATCCTCCCCCCGCAGCGGGGGCTGAGGCTGCTCCGGGAAGGTCAGAGCTCTGTGTGAGAGGGGAGAGAGGGCAGCGATGGGTAGGGAAGGGTTGGCAGGGCTGGAGCAATGACCCTGCATCCCCCCACTAAAATCCTTCCCTTTCTCTGTCGCAGCATTCCTGCGGGGATCCATGGAGAGCTCCATCCCATTGTGCGGGGAGCGAGCTGCCACCGCCTCCCCAGCATCCGCCAGGCTGGGAGCAGGAGCACAGCAACAGGGGAGCGCTGCCCATCCCATCCCGACTGCCCTACAGCGGGATCATCCCGGCGCACGTCATGTCTGAGGGACACGAACAAAAAATTCTGCAGTCCTTAGGGATCTGTCACTAAAATCAGGCTCAACTCCGGCTGTCACTGTACTGTTAGATTTTTTTTCCCTTTTTTCCCCTATTTTCTTTCATTTTTCTTTTTCTTTTTATTCCCCCCTTTTTTTCTCTCTCTCTCCTTTTTTTTTTCCTCCCTTCGCCCCCTTGTTTTCTTTATTATTCCTTCCCCCTTTTGGTCTTGCTAAGATTCAACAGATCTATGGGGACAAAAATTTCCATCAGCAGCTTTTTTTTCTAGATATGATCAGCCCTCTTGAAAGATAAACTGAGGAGAAGGGAGATGGAATAAATTCCCATGATCTTGTGGGGACAAGGAACAGATTGGTGTCAGGATCACTCCTGTCCCAAATTTATGCTTCTAATCCTGTGGATATCCCATCCCTGGAAGTGTTCAAGGCCAGGCTGGATGGGGCTTGGAGCAACCAGGACTAATGGGATGTGCCCATGGAAAACGGGTGGGAGCTTGATGTCCTTCAAAGGTCCCTTCCCACTCAAACTTTTCTAGGATTCTGTGATATCAAGCCTGAGACCACCAAGGAGTTGTGTTCAGTGCTGGGGAAGTGAGGTGCTGAGGAGTCGTGAGGGGTTTTTGGAGCAAGGAACTCCTGAAACTTTTTCCACAGCAACTCACTCCCCAGCTCCTCCCACCCCTGTTTTAATAAAGCTTTTAGTGACGTCTGGGGCCTCCTAGATTTGGAAGGAAGAAATTAGCACAGTCTGCTGCTTGTTTCTCACGTTATTCTGTTTCCCTCAAGCTTCCCTGCTGGCCCTAATTACCCATCTCTCATTTACAGGAACTTAAATAAAGGAAATGGGAACGCTGGTAGAATTGGGCTGGGATGAGGATGTGCTGAATGAGGCTCCCTTTATTCCAGAAGTGACCTGGCATCACCCCTGCTGTTCCCAGCGATGCAGGAGCCTCTTTGCCACGTGAGGCAGGTGCTCTGTTGTTTTCCTGGGACAAGGGGACAATTTCTGCACTCACTCCAGCTGTGGCTCCCTGTGGATAGGCAAGATTAGCGAGGATGCTTAGAGGAAATCTTTTGTTAACAGCGATGCTTGGTGGGGACAAAAATAGGGGAAACAGCTTAGAGGAATGAGAAGCAATATGGAAAGGTGGAAAAAAAGGTAAATTGAGTCACAACTTGGTGACAGAACTGTTAAAAAGAGGAGATCAGTGGCCTAGTTTGTGTCTTCAAGGTGGTGATGGCTGTGAGAGCAGGGAGCTGACAGAGCTCTGGGGACACAGGTTGGGCTGGGAACAGCAGCCTCGTGTCCTGCTGTGATCATGGAAGGGCTCCGTGTCCCCTTGGTGTCCCTTGGAATGCCCCAATGGAGCCCAATGCAGACAGACAGACACACACCCCTGCTCACAGGTACAAACTGTACCCACAAAATGAGTTATAATAAAGCACTGAGGTTTTCCCTTCATTTTTAGGAATATCCCATCACTGAGGATGCTTGGGTTGAAACCCTGGTGCCAAATTAGGCAGAACATGGCTTTAAACCTGTCTGAGGTGTTGTCCTAAGACACCTCTGTGGCCAAATCCTGGACAGGTTTGGAAATGCTTTGGGATTTCAGCCCAAATGAGGGGAAATGAAGCATTTAGGGGGTGAGGGCTTAGGTGTTCCTGGAGAGGGAAAAACCATCCATCCATTCAGCAAGGCAGTAACTGATCAGTGGTTCAGGCAGGGAGGAAAATGTCTGGATGATACCTTGGAGGACACCTGCAGTACCAGGTGCAAAGCCCTCCCTGAGCATTCCTTAGCTTCCTCAGATGTATTCCCTCATGGAAGCAGAGGTGCTGCCTCTCACAGGAGAGGCGGGACTCCGTAATTTGATGTGGAAGAGGGGCTGTGGTGGATTCGCCATGGAATCAGCTCTGGCTGTTCACCACCACAAGGCAGGATTTTCTCTTATGGCCACAGGACAATCCCATTTCTCCATCCTCCCCACAGCCCATAGCAGGGAGTCTGAAGATGGAAATCTTCCCATGAGCCAGCCTGACTTCACTGATGGAAAACGAGGCTCCCAGCACCCCTAAAGTCCTTCCCAAGTGCTCTAGTGCAGGAGAAAAATCCATGTAGGTGCTGAGCAAAGTGAAAGAGAGGCTTAACACAGATTCATCCACAGGAAGAGCAGGATGAGCAGGAAAGGTCTGGAGCAGCCTGAGCCCCTCACCCCTTATCACCTGAGCAGCTGGTACAGCCAAAAACCTGCGGCTGCACAGCTTCCCTTGGTCACCACAGGAGTCATCATCAAGGGTGGGATTTGATGCCACCAGCAAGGACCATGCCCCATTTTCCCCATGTGGCTGTGACATCCCAGTGCTCCACCACCACCACCACCACTCCTCTCACACGGCCTTGGGGGTGTCAGTGTGAAGCCCAGAATGAAATGGGTTGCAGGGGAGGAGGGGACTGGCTCCATGGGCCACAAATGATCCGTAGGTCTCCGTGGGATGATGGCAGAGGATGAGGAGCAGAGCTCTCCCGGCCTGGTGGGACTCTGTCAGCCAAGCCACACCAGCAGAGGAACCGGGTCTGCTCCTCACAGCCACCCCACCGCTCTCCCTTTTTTTAGCAGACCTGTGATTTGCAGTGTTTGCTGCTGAGGAGAAGTAAAAAAAAGAGCATTAAAATCAGAAGCTTTTACTGGAACACTTAGAGGGACACCCTGAAGGGGGGCAGGTGGTCGAGGAGTCAAGTGTGAGGCCCGAAGTGGGCCGAACTCAGCTGCAAAATGTGGCAGAAGAAATGTCACAAACTAGTTGTGAACCAGGCCCTTTGACACGGTGACAAATGTGTTTTTCCAGCTTGTCAGGGCTGTGCAGGGGAGGAAAATGAAGTTCATTTGGAGATGTCTTTCTATTTGTGTTGACCTCGGGAGGGTCATAATAGCCAATGCCAGAGTGTGAAAAATGCTGATACCTCCTTTGACTTCCTTGCTTTAGCCTCAGGCAGGCTTGAGGAGGCAAAAAGCAGCACAAGGAGAGACTCATTAACATTTCCTCTGCCCAGCAAGGAAACCAAAATAACAAACATCTCATTAAATAAGAAGAGGGGAGAATTACAAAACACAGGAGATATTTTTAGTTGGAAAACAAAGCACTTTATCTTCCTCTCAAAGTAGGGCTTTCCAGATGAAAAGGAATACTGAGAGAATTCTGCACCAGAAGGAGTGGCACTAATAACAATCATTATTATGGGGTAATATTGATAGCAGGATGCCCTCAGGTTCCCAATTGCTTCCACACCCTCCCAGTAAGTGAGTGGGCCTGGGGGACAATGGGTGGCCGGGAACAAAGGACCTACTGACGTGTGAGCCATGTTTTAAAAGCAAAACTCTGCGTTGTGAGTGCCAGCTCCAGTGCAATAAAGTGTTCCAGGGCTGGAGATGGATGAATAGAAACGTATGGTGCAAATTAAATGTGCTATTCTTTTCCCTCTTTCGTTCCTTGCGAGTTTAAAAGCCCAACACCTTGGTTTCTTCTCAATTTTATTTTCTTCCAAGGGTTTTGCTACCAAACAAATGACTGGGCAGCTTTGTCTGGTGACCTGTAGGAGAATTAATAGGGATTGAAAGGATGTGGAGGCAGATGGGGGGAAAATGTGGTTTCTTACTTTCTTCTTTTTTCTTCTAGAAAGAGGAAGCAATTATGGAAGGGGAAGGGAAAATTCTAGCACAGGGAATATAGGATAATGCAGAAAATCCCTTGTTCACCACTAGAAGATATTAGTTCCTGCAAGAATATGGGATGAATTGCCCACATGGCTTCAGGCTTCTAATTTCAGGTGCTTCAAAGAGTCCTGGGTGAAAGAAAGGCTCCTCCAGACAGCGATTCTGAGGAGGAACACAATGAACATCTCAGTGCACAACTGGGGAGGGACCCTGGCAGCACAGGAGGGCACTTCAGCATCCGCCAGAGCTCCTCAGAGCGTGTGCAGCACAAAATCAGCTGCACCAGAAACTTCCCCAAGTTTCCCTCGGGATCTCCCCCTTCTCACTCACCCACCAGGTTCATCTGGCTCACAGCTCAGGCTGCTCTCCAAGGAGTGACATCTCTTGCCATAAGGAGCCTCTGAGCAGAACACTCATCCAGATGAGGTGGCAAAGGCCTGTCAACCCCAAAAAAAAACCCCTAAAACAAACACATTTGCTCTAAGGCAGAGAGAGCCCACAGGCTGAACTGATGCCAAGGGGTGAGTGCCACCAGGCTCTGGGTGCATCGTGTCCTCAGCAGACAGTGACAGCACCAGAGAAGGTGCCAGTGACTCAGGGTCCCTTTATTCTGGTCCCACTCCCCTCAGGGGAAGACTCAGTTGCTGCTCACTGCCACATGCTCCTTTTGCTGCCTTTGACTGGTCTGTTGGCTTTCCCCTTTCTCTCTCCTCAATTTTTTTGGATCTGATCCTAACTTACGGTGCTTTAAAACTCTCCAGGAAGCTCTAGGGAGACAACCCACGTTGACACCAACCCTGCTGAGCTATGAGATGTGGCTTTTTGCTATTTTCTTTCCTTCCCTTGCTTCAGCTGAGCTCTTTTGGAGCAAACTGTTCGCCCTCATCCTCACTTCCCACTTTCCTTTCTGCTCTTCTTGCCCCTCTCTTATCTTGGACACCCTGTGGCCACACAGAAGACTTCTGCCTCCTCCCCATCCTGTCCCAATCCGTGGATCCTGTCCTTCCGTGCCTGTCTGCCTCTCTGTGCCCGGAATCTGCCTGTCTGCCTCAAATTGCCTCTCTCCATCACCTCGCTCCACATCTCCCTCCTCCCTTGGCTTCCGGCTCCCCTCTCTCCTCCTCCTCTTCCCACGCACCTCGCTTTAATTAGAAATACAAAGAAAATGCTTATCACACACGTCTTAATTAGCAACTCGTTCCCCAGCAGGTCCAGAAGGAAAACCCCCATTCGTCCTCACTTCTCCCACCTCCCCCACCACCTCCACAGAATTAGGAGGAGAGTGATTAGGGGGAGAGCTCTGTGAAAGGAGGCTGAATGCGATTAACCCAGAGACCTGGAAAAGCTGGAGGGAAGAGCCAAGAGAAACGTGGTGATGTTCAGCAAGGGCCAATTCTGGAATTTCTGGGGGTAAAAGAGTCCCTGGCAGCAACAGACTGGGAGAACTGGACCTGGGAGTGCTCAGCAGGCTGAAGATGATACAGCAGTGTGTCCTGGTAGCAAAATAATTATCCTGGATTGTGGGAGCACAAATACAGCCAGGAGATCATGGAAGTGATTATCCCCCTCCAGTCAGAGCATTTTAGATCATATTTAGCTGCTGCAATCATGTTTGGGCCTCTTAATACACAACACTGATCACAGGGAATGAGTTCAGGCCATTGGGATGGTCAGAGCTGGTGCCTGGTGTGGGATTAGAGAAGTGATGGATAACAGCAGTGTCCTGTCCCTGGGAGGGGTTATCAAGGACACAGAACCAGGATCTTCTGGTGGCTGGTGAGAGGACAAGGGGCAGCAGGTCCAAATTCCAACAGGACACTCAGTTTGGGTACAAGGAGAAAGGTTTTTCCTCAGAGCAATCGCTGTCCCTGGGGTTTTCAGTGTCTGAAACCAGCTCAGCTGACCCAGCAGCTGACTCAGCTTGGAGTAGGAGGTTGAGCTAGAAACCTCCTGAGTCCCCTGCATCCTTAATAATCCTGAGATCCTGCGCTGAGTGTTGAACAAGGCCGTTCAGATCCAGGATACCCCCCCAGCTGAAAAGCAAGGGAGGAGCAAAGAGAGGCAGCAGGGCCTGGAAAGGGACCCATTTATTGGAGCAGGTTTAGGAGCCATTTCATCCCAGACTCTGGCATTTGATGGGACAAGGAGAGGCTGAATGCAGGTCATCCTGCAGCATTAATGCCACTTTGTATTTTCCCCATCCTATGGGTCATTTCTGGGGTTCCTGGGTGAAAAGCTCTCCAGGGAATATATTTGTACCAATCCAGAGGTACAAAGGTTGCAGAGTCTCTCCCAATCCATGTTATCTCTTCCTGGCAGAGCAGGTTTGAGGCAGATTCTGGGACGCGGAGACCGCAGCATAAAAGGCTCCAGATCTGTCCCAACCCCTCAGGTGATTGACATTTGACTTTTCCTGAACACAAACACAGCTGCCCCCAAATCTTGTGCTTAGGAAAACTGGGTGAAATTGGAGAAGGAAGCAAGGCAGAGGGCGGTCAGAAGAAGTGGCACTGGGAGGGGCTGCTGGATTAGGAATTCTGTGTTACACCCTCAGGGCTTTGTCCCCTTCCCCACTCACTGTCTCACCCTCCTTTCAACGAAACCATGCTGCCCTTCCAGGTCAGCTGCTGCTGCCCTAAGTAACCCTCTTGTTCCCTGAGAGCCACCACCTGCTAGGGAACAGACACAAGCCCTCCTGCACCACATAGATTTGAGGGGAAAAAAGGGAATCCTGACCCCTGCCCCTCACACCCTTCAACTTAACCACCACCAGTGATTCTGCTTTAACCTGGGCTCACCGGGACCTCCTTCCAGCAGGACATCACTGAAGCACCCTCTGCCTCCTCCTCCTCTTTTTGCTCCTCTGGGATGGCTGAATTCCCACCAGGAACCACGGAGCCAGGAGCTTTGGGGGTGAGGACCCACCCTAAGCCTCACTGGCACCCTGCCCACCATCCCGAGCACAGGCAGGGCACCCCCCCACCACCACCCCACTGCCAACAGGCTCAAACCCCCTTTTTAGATTATCCTGATGGATCAGCATCACACTGCCTCTGGCCACTGGCACTGGGAAGGGACGAGAAGGCCCAGATGTCCTCAGCATCTCTCCGAGGGTGTTCCGGCAGGGAAACTCTCTCGCATTAGGGAATCCTTTATCTCTGGCTTATGTAAGACCCGGAGACTCCTTTTATGGTTGGCTTTTCCTGCCTTGTCAAGAGCGAAGAACAAATGTAGCTTCATCTGCACTGGTGGGCTGGCTCACTGATTAAGCATCTGATTCAAAGCTAAGTACAGAACAGGCTTTTGATGGGCGGATTTAATTCGGTGTAAAAACCAGGATGTTGTCCCCCTCCCTCACCCAATATTCCCAAGATAGTGGTTGGTCTGGTGCAATTAAGCCGCGGGGATGACTCCCACCTACCAAAGCCTGAGAAAGTCCAGAGCGCTCCAATTTGTGCTGAAGTGGCTCCTTTGAGTGTTTCCCCCTCTGCATCCCCCCTCCTCTTTGCTTTTCCTTTCTCTTCTCTCCCTTCTTTTTTTTTTTTTTTTTTCCCCGCTGCTGATTTACCACAATTCCCAGACATTTGCATGAGCAGTGAGCTCACCCTGTGTGTGTGTGTGTGAGCGCAGGGGGTGTGCGGGGGGCCCGTGGGCGTCTGACACACCGGATTCCTCCTCATCCCTCCCTCCCCGAGCCCTGCCAGGGGACGCATGTTAATGATGACCTTGCTGAGTAAAGAGTTGTGGAAGGAATAAGTGTTTCTCCTGCTCTCCGAGAGGCGGAAGGTGCGATTACTCATCCATCTCTCCAACTGTCTCCAGCACCTTTCAAGCGCTTCTCGCGTCGAGTCTGGGGGCGTGAGCGAGGGGGTGGCGAGCGAGGGGAGGCTGCCAAAATCTGGGTTGCCACAGACACCAGCCTCGCTTTTCCTCCAATGAACGCTGCTCTGAGAGTGCGAGAGGAGGCTGGGCACCACCCACATGTTGAGCTGCGTGGAGTATAAGTAGATGGAGGAGCCTGGACTAGTGGCAGTTCAGACAGGGAGGAGAAGCAGCTCTTTGCATCTCCAGTGAAAGCGGTTTTTGGCTCACCTAGTTTGCCCGAGGAGAAATCACCCGGATTTTTGCTGCAGCTTCCAGCTTCTTTGTGCATCTCTGTGATTTCCACCGGCGGGGGCTTTGCGGCGTTCCAGATTCCCAGCAGGATTGGACATCCTATCCAACTCCTCTCCTCGTTCCTGGAGGATCCTGGTTCACTCTGGGACGCCCCTGAACACGTGAGACCGGCGTTTCCAGCTTGGCACCGGGAGAAATTTGCCTACAACTCTCTCTGGGATCCACGTGGACCAACCAGCTCGCTCTGCGGTGATATCTGATTGGGTTGTGTTTGTGTCCAAAAGTCCTTGCAGGGGGGTTTAGAAGTCTCTGTGTGTCTCTCAGGAAGTGTTGTGGTGGGGGTTTTTGGGATCCAGCTTTAGTGCCAGGCGCTTTTAACCCAGTTCTTCCCGTGTTTGCCACTCGCACGGTCGAAGCCATGCAGCTGGACAATGTCACCAGCGCGGGCGTCCACTCCTTCCAGGGGCACCGTGGAGTTGCCAACAAGCCCAATGTGATCCTGCAGATAGGGAAGTGCAGGGCAGAAATGCTGGAGCATGTCCGGAGGACCCACCGGCACCTCCTGACAGAGGTCTCCAAGCAGGTGGAGCGGGAGCTGAAGGGATTGCAGAAATCCGTGGGGAAGTTGGAGAACAACTTAGAGGACCACGTCCCAACTGAAAACCAGAGATGGAAGAAGTCCATCAAGGCCTGCCTGGCCAGATGCCAGGAGACCATTGCCCACCTGGAGAGGTGGGTCAAGAGGGAGATGAATGTTTGGAAGGAGGTCTTTTTCCGCCTGGAAAAGTGGGCTGACCGCCTGGAGTCCATGGGAGGCAAATACTGCCCTGGGGAGCAGGGCAAGCAGACGGTGTCCGTCGGGGTGGGAGGCCCGGAGATAAGGCCAAGTGAGGGGGAGATTTATGATTATGCCCTGGACATGAGCCAGATGTATGCCCTGACCCCTCCTCCTGGCGAGGTGCCTAGCATCCCCCAGGGCCACGATTCCTACCAGTGGGTCTCCGTGTCAGAGGACGCTCCAGCCTCCCCGGTGGAGACCCAGGTGTTTGAGGATCCCCGGGAGTTCTTGAGCCACTTGGAGGAATACTTAAAGCAGGTGGGTGGAACAGAGGAGTATTGGCTGTCTCAGATCCAAAACCACATGAACGGCCCAGCTAAAAAGTGGTGGGAGTACAAGCAGGACTCCGTCAAAAACTGGGTCGAGTTCAAGAAGGAGTTCCTGCAGTACAGCGAGGGAACTCTGACTAGGGATGCGATCAAAAGGGAGCTGGATTTGCCCCAGAAAGAGGGGGAGCCCCTGGATCAGTTCCTCTGGCGCAAGAGAGACCTGTACCAGACCCTCTATGTGGATGCAGATGAGGAGGAGATCATCCAGTACGTGGTAGGCACCCTCCAGCCCAAACTGAAGCGTTTCCTGAGCTACCCCCTGCCCAAGACCTTAGAGCAGCTGATCCAGAGGGGGAAGGAAGCCCAAGGCAACATGGAGCACTCTGAGGAGCCCAGCCCACAGAGGACCCCTGAGGTTCAGCCAGGAGACTCCGTGGAGACCGTGCCCCCCTCCACCACCGCCAGTCCCGTGCCGAGCAATGGGACTCAACCAGAGCCCCCCAGCCCCCCAGCCACTGTCATATGAGCTCCCCTGAGGGAGGTCTGGGTTCCATGGAAGGGAGAAGGGGGCTTATTTAGGAAACTTCTCCTTGGAGGGAAGTTCTGGCTGAGACGAGACCTGAGGAGTGCTCAGTCCAACAGCCCAGAGCAGAGGGATTGGCTTTGCTCCTGGGGGGAGGGAGGTGGTGAGGGAGAGGCACCCCAGGATGGGGCTGCCCCCCTCACCCAGGCCGTGCCATGCGGTGGTGCTGGGGACCCCGCTGGCACCGCTGTGGGGAACAGCTAATTTTATGAGAATTCCCTGACAAGAAACTAGAGACAATTCCCAACTTGTGAAGCGGCCGCTCGGCACTGGCAGCTCTCAAGGGCTTCATACGAGTGCAGTGGTTGGTGGAGGGTTCCTACCCATCTGGATCTCTCTTTTTCCTTCTCTCCTCCCTCCTCCAAGAGGGTGGCCCTGTCCTGAGAAGACAGCTTTCTTTTTGACCCTTGCCTGTTTTTGATTAACCTCTGGGCTTCTGTTCACTTGGCAATCTCCTGCTCTTACTTGCTCCAAAGGATTAAAGTAATTTTTTTGATTATTTTTTTGTTTAAGAAAAAAAAAAAAAATCCTATTATTTCAGGAGCTGAAAGCTTTAAGAATCTGGATTATTTTCTGTGGTTTTCATTTCACTGCACCTAATACCTGCTTTAATGTGTTTCCTCTCAAGAGGCTCTTACTGGTTTACTTCTTGTCTTAGTTTCTGCTCACTCTAGTTCAAGGCCACTGCAGTGCAGAGGCAGATTTCATCCTTTCTCTGCACATTATCCTGTGCATTCAGCAGGAAACAGATTTTCTAATTAAATTCTGAGCTCATTTATTGAAGGAGCAGTCTCCTTCCTTTCAGAGAACAGAGGGTGTTCAAGGTAGAGAAAGGAGACACCAGAGCTCTTTTGAGAGAGACTGGGGGGGAGGGAAGGGAAATAAATCCTTATTCTTTGAATGAAACAAACAAACACACCCTAAATTCAGAGCAAAATATCCCCAGAGCAGCAAATCGAGTCCATGCTGATGTGTGGAGACAACAGGAGCTTTTGCCATGTAAAAGCCAAAAGAAGTGAAGAGAGGATCTGTGTGCCCCAGCACAGTTTTAGCCTGTGCATCGCTGCAAGGAGTTTCTGCTCACACAGACAGACTCCAAATGCTCCTGGAAAGCCTGGCACCCCTGTCCCAGAGCACCTGAGGACAGAGTGTTGTCTGCTCACAGAGGAATTCCTGCAACATCTCGCCACAGATGGAGATGGACTTGGACTTTGTGACATTTTCCATGTTGAGACAGGAAATGCTCAGCACTCACCTTTGGCCAGTGCTTGATGACAGGGCTGAGAGAAGAAAGACATTCCTGAAGTTTGGCTCTCCAAAGCTTCCCGAGGCTGGACACGTCTTGGGCATCACCTGCATCCACCACCAGACCAAATAAACAGCAGGGATGCAGCAGCAGGAGTGGCCCTGGGATGCTCCTGGCACTGCCACAGCGGTGACATGTGGCCCTGGTGGCTCGGAAGGCCTTTGCTGTGACTCCTTCCAAGAGGCTGAAGGTAAGGCAGCTCTCTGGCATTCTGTCCTCAGACCTAAACTGGTCATAGAATGTCCAGTAGAAAACTTGCTCTGGGGTAAAAACTCAGCTGATAAAAACTCAGCTGAAATGGGATATGAAGCATTGGGGTTGGGAGAAAGGGGAAGGGAGAGCCAGCCAAAGGGAAATACAGGAATGGGAAAAGTTTCCAAAGAGGGCGGTATCCTGCACTTTCTGATTAATGTGGGAAAAGAATGGGGAGCTTTTTAATTAGCCCAGCCCCAGAACCTGCCTTGTCCTTCATGGAGAACACTCTGGGCTTGAGTCCCCACCTGAGGTAGCACATCCCAGGTCCATGCACAGCCCAGAGGAGCTGCAGGTCTGCTCTGCATCCTTGCTGGGAGCTGGTCTCAGGAATGGTGGGAGCCCTCCTCTCACTCGTTCCCATTTGTCAACATCTCTGTGTGCAGAGAAAGGAGCATTTCTCACTAATGACCAGGGCTGAGTGATGGGGGAGTGGGAGTCACTGCTGAGGATGAGCTGGCCGTGTATTACAAGCTTTGTCTCCTCTTGCTTCCAGTGACTCACTCAGATCCTCCTCTGAGAAGGAATCACTTTGCAGCATGCAGCATTTGGGAGGAAAGCCACAGAAAAAGCTGCAAAACAAAGGCCTCAACATCAGACCTGCTCTCAGGACCCTCAGCCACCAATGGCCAGATCACCACCTGAAGGAAAGACTGGCACAGGTAATTACATCCCATATTGCCTTGTGGGTCTGCCTCAACCTCCCCAGTGCCCTGACCTGAGATATTGAACAGCCCAAGTGCAAATGCCTGTGCTGGTCTTGAAACCTCAGTCCCAGGGGCTGCAGCAGCCTGGCACCACCAGAGAGGTGGGATTTCAGCTCCTTGGTGTCAGAACCCAAGCACCAGCCCCAATAATTGATGCTCCAGGGACTGCACATTGTGGCTTACCCTTGGCTGGACCATGGGCAAATCCTTAAACCCCAACACCTGGTGGGTCCTCCAGGCTGCAGGCACAGCAAAATTTAATCCCAACTCCTGAGAATTTCCCCTTTCTCCCCACTTCAAAAATCTAATCAGAGTTGGTGCATTTTTTTTTCTTTTCCAGCAATCCCTGCTGCTGTTGCTGAGATTCCTTCTCTGTGTCCAAGAGCTTTCCCAGGGGAGAAGAAAGTGCTGCAGGAAGACAGAGGGCAAATCATGCACCAAAGAGCCTCCCATGCAGTGCAATGCAAACATTCAAGGTGCTGAGAGCCAGAATGAAACTGGGAAGCTGCTTCCAGCAGGACAAAGAAAAGCCTGAGCTGGTCCAGGTACTCCAAGCACAGAAGAAAGTGCTGAGAGTGGAAAGAGAGGCCAGAACAGAAGAACCAAGTCCAGGCTTTGGGGACAGCAGGGATGCTGACTGTCTGTGGAGAGGATTCTGCACCTCTGCAGTCTGGGGCTGCTGGGACTCACCTAGAGAAATCTTCACTAGAAAATGATCCTCACTGAAAAAAAACTTTCCTGATTAACTTTGCCAAGGGGCTGATCCTGCCTTGGCTACGAACCCTCCCCGCTGGCCATGCTGTAACTCACCTCTCCTGAGTCGTTTCATGCGGGTATCAGTTCCAAACCTCAAAGGGCTCCTGGAGTTTGGAGAAGCATCCCATGGTCCAGATGCTTGTCTGAACTGTTGGAGCCTGCACATCTGGGCCAGCTGTCTTGCCAGCAAGGAGCCTTGTGAGACAGCAGGCGCTCTCTGGGTCTGCATGGGCCAGAGTTACTGCAAGAACTGGGGTTCTTGTGCTGGCTTTGGAGTGACTGTTTCCATCCAGACCCAGGGAGCCCAAAAAGAGCTCGAGTGAGCTGGACAAGACAGTTTTGGTTCATCTCTCAGCCGAAGAGGTCCAGTTGGTTCCTCTCTCTTCCAGAGCCAACTGTCCTGTGTGTGTGTGTGGGTGTGGGTGTTACATTATGGGGTGTGTGTGTGTGTGTTGAGCAAAAAAATCCACATTACTTAAATTCTGTGGTGTTTTGTTGCATTTGAATTAAGCCAGAGGGACCTAAGGCACATTCCAACAAGGCTCAGCAAAAATGTCCAGGACTGGAAAATTCCATAAAACCATGTAAAGGCAGATTCCCGGGCATCATCTTTAGTTTTAAATGATATTTGGTTTTGAGGTGCTTAATTTCCACAGTCTCCTCCAAGGGACTAGACTGCCTCAATAGGCATTTTATTTTTCCTGCTTTTTAGGGAATTAGCCTGTCTGTGCTACTTGGTCATTTGGTCCTGAGTTTTTCACATTTTCAGCTGGCTTTTTGGAGTGTGCAGAACTGAATTTCCTGGACTGATTTGATTTCATTTGTTGCTCCCAGCAAATTGGAGCTTTACTTGTAGCACCCTGGTTTTTATTACCAGCCTCCCCAGGAAGGACTGGTAGTTTATTTTCCTGGGGCAGAGTCACATGAATGAGAAGTGTGGATGTGCTGTACCTCTGGAACTTTAGCGGATTTCAACCACTGCATTTTTTTCCTCCCTAGGTGATTTTGCATTTACTGATGAAACTACTTTAGAGTTTTTATTTTTACTAGAGATATTATTAATTCAAGCAACCTTGTGCAAAAGGCAAACATGTCGAATCGCTGCAGGTTGTAGGGGTTGAAGCCAAAAGGTCTTTGTAAGCCGACATCACCTGCCCTGGATCTGACTGGATCAGGCAGTTTATTCCTCATGTGTCATGTTGGAGTTACAAGATCACACCAAGCCACTAGAGCCTGTCAGTAGAATAGTGCTACACTCGATTTGCTATTGTAGCAAAGCCTTTTGTAGATTTATACAATAAAACTTTGAAATATCTGCTTCAATTGCTTCCTGCCTCGTTTTCTGGTCTTTCTTCCTTGGTTCAAGGGTGACTCAAGTATCTACTGCCCTCTGAAAATTTGGGGCTATTGGGGTTACCTGGCTTACGGAAATCTTCTCAGCAAAAGCATGTGGTTGACATAAAAATTGAAATGCACTGAGTTGTTCAGACCCTAAAACTGAGTCAGATGTAGCCCATGAGGTTGGGAGAAGCTGCCCTTTGTGAGATTGTGGATCCTGTAGGGCTCTTTTTGGGTACAGCTGAGAGAAGAATCTTTGAAATGAGGACAATCACATTCCCACCCATGTTTGAGAAAGCCACAGAAGAACTGAGGCAAGACAGGACAAAGTAAAGAAATTAAACCTCAATCTGCTCCATTTGACAACCAAAGAGCCTTTGTGAGTGATAAGCAGCCAAACCCAGCAGAGATCCAGGAGCTTGGGGCTTTGTTGTCTGATGCATTCTCAATTCCTTGGGATCATTACTTCTAAAACATCTGGGGGTTATCTAGGCTGGAGTCAGGAACACAGCAGGGAAAGGAGTTCAGTGTGTTTTAAACTGAAATGTTTATTTTTAGCAATAGATTGATTGGCCTCAAAGATGTTCAGCTAAAGGACTCTTCTTCTGCAGATCCTTTTCCAGAAAATCTTTGCACTCAGATGGATTTAACTCCATTCCCTGCTCCATCCCTGGTCTTTCTCCAATGAAGGAAAACAGTCCAGAGTGGGATGCAACTGGCAGTGTGCACTTGGGTGGGTCAGCTGGAGAAACAAAAGGAGTAATTCTGTTTACAACAGGGAATAAATGCCCAGTGGACCTCCCAGAGATCCCTTTTGGGCTCAGGTTGGAGAGGCAGAGATGATCTGAAGGCCAGAGATGCCTCAAGGAGAGCTGCTGAGTCTGCGGCTCTTTGGAACTCATTTAACTACAAGCTCTTGGCAAGAGTGAGAAGGGAATTTTTGAAGGTGTGATTTGGTTCCACAACTGAACTCTGCCTTTGTTGCCAGAATCAGTAAAATAGTGGGAAAAAAAAAGCATTGAAGGGACAGACCCGTGACAAAAGTGTCACCCCAACTTGTGACAGTTTAGAGAAGCTACAGGTGAGCAGGTTTAGACTTTTCATGGTCTAGGGACATGGCCAAAAGTGCCATGAACCACCTGATCCTTGCAGAACAAAACAGCAAGAGCTGCACCAGCCCTGCCAGAGTTCAAGAAGCATTTGGACAACGCCCTCAGGCACCTGATGGGATTTTTGGGGTGTTCTCTGCAGGGCCAGGAGCTGGGTTTGCTGATCCTTGTGGGTCCCTTCCAATTCAGGAAATTCGAGGGTACTGAGCTCAGCTGGAGGTGCTGAGCTCTTCCAGCAGAGGGGGGAAGAACTCCACTGTATACTGTGGGAATTAAAACCGGGAAAAGCGCTGAAGAGGGAAAAATCTGTGCTTGTCATCATCCATTCCCACATGGCCCATTCCCACAGGACACAAGATCCAGGGGGTTGCTTCGGTGAGGGAGCTCTGAGAGAATGGGAAAAGAGAGGTCATGTGGAGAAGGGATGAGGACTGATGGCCAAAACTGCACTGGAGGAACATGGACAGGAAGGGGATGGGAGGTGGGAAAGGAAGATGAGGCTGGAAGATGCCTGCCTGTGCCAGGTAAGCTCATAAGGTTTCCAATTTTGTCCCAGAGTCTTCCAGGTTTGACTGTAATCATTAATATTTCCTTACTTTCTGATAGTTCCAGATGAAAATCCCTAGAGAGTCATTGGACCTACACTCATTAATTAATGGAAAAATGCCTTATTACTGCTCCTGGCTCTCAGAGTAGGGAGTCACCTGGAATAGATGCAGCCCAGTGATGGATTAACTGCCTCAAACTACTGGAATCCCCTTCAAAATCAGAGTGGGAACCATCCCTGTGTTTTCTGGGGCAAGACCCAAAATGCAGAGGCATTCACAGAGGAAACAGCCTCGGGTTGCACCAGGAGTGGTTTAGATATTAGGAAAAAATTCTTCACTGGAAGGATGGTCAGAGATTGGAACACCCTGGAATCACCATCCCTAGAAATGCTCAAAAGCCTCGTGGATGTGGCACTTGGTGACAGGGATTGGTGGTGGATCTGGCCATGCTGATGGTTGCACTGGATGATCTCAGAGGTCTTTTCCAGCTGTAATGATTCCATGATTCCATAAACAGTGGAGAAAGCATGTGAGGCCAAGCACTTACAGAACTGAGAAAAACATAGTCAGTTCTTGGTAATTTTTACTTCATATTTTTTGTTTTCTTCTTTCTTTATTGGGACTGGACTGCTGGGCTCCTTAATTTGCTTATTCAGGACAGCTTAAAGAAGGAGCCAAGATGGAACTATTGCACATGCAAATTATTCTATAGAATCATGCAATGATTTGGGCTGGAAGGGATCTTAAAGATTATCCAGTTCCACCTCCCTGCAATGGGCAGGGCCACCTTCCACTAGACCACTAGACAGGTTGCTTTGTTTCTTTTTTTCCCTTGTTTTCAGCCTCTTTTTGTCTTTTATCTCCTTTTTTTAATCAAGGATTGCCCTGTTCGGTGATGTAAATCATATTTATTGACTTTCCAGGCAGGCCTTGTGTGTGTGCACAGCCCAACTGCTCCCCTGGATCTCCTTTTTCCACGTAATTAAGGAAGGCTGTGAAATTTCCATTATTGACACAAGGGGCTCTAATGGCTCCACTTATCACATCCGAACTGCTCTGCTGAGCTCTGGGTGCTCCCATCATGGAGCAGGAAGTTGTCCCAGACCTGTTCCTGCAACACTCATTTGTACCAAGCATGAGCTGAAGGCAGTTTTTGTGTTTTTACAGCTGATTTTTAATCATTAGGAATTGAAAGGAGGGTTGCTGTGTACATCCAGCTCGATTCTTGACATAGTTTGGGGTGATTTTTATGGAGGACACGGCCATTTTCATTACTTTTTAGGAGATATTTAGGGATTTTTAGGATCCTGTTAAATTAAAGTGAGCCTGCAGTGTCATTGTGGTTTTCAGTCATTTCATTTCAGATGTTTGTCAACTTTCAGCTTGTGATTTCATATGCCTGGAAGGGACCTGGAGTGGGAATTGTACAAGGAAAACTGATAGGAAAAGGGGAATGGCCTTAAGACGAAGGAATTTAGATTTAGATGGGGCATTGGGGAGAAATTCTTCCATGTGAGGGTGGGGAGGCCCTGGAATGGAATTCCCAGAGAAGCTGTGTCTGCCCCATCCCTGGAAGTGTCCAAGACCATTTGGACAGGGCTTGGAGCAACCTGGTCCAGTGGAAGGTGTCCCTGCCCATGGCAGAGGCTGGAATGAGATGATCTTTCAGGTCACTTCCAAGCCAAACCATTTTCTGAGCCAATGAATTTATATCCTGCAAAACCAGGGATTCCCAAGCTCACTGAAAGCCTTCATGTTTCTGATACGGAGTTGATGAGTTTTTCCTTCCCTCCTACATGTGCTCAGACAATACTACATTCAAAAAATTGGAATAATGTAGAAAATCAGATTTTATGAATCTGACAGAACCACTTAGTGGCATAAAGTGTTTTGTATTTTTCTAAAGGAATCGAATCTTGACATCTTCAAAATGAGCTTTTTGACTTCTTCTTTCTGAAAAACACCACTTAAGAACTGACTTCAACTTAAAAAACCAAAAAAGCAAAAAAAACAAAACAAAAGAAAGAAAAAAAAGTAAGAAAAAGGTTAGAAAGCTGAAAAAAGAACTTGAATTTACTGTTTTGGGACCCTGAGGCTTGTGCTGAGTTGGTGCAAGAAGAAATGTCTTTTTCCAGCTTCATTTTAATCAACTGAAATATCAGGAGAGTTTCTCATCTGACCTGACTTTGGCCTATTTTGCCCTTACCTGATTTGATTATTCAACTAAATAAACCCAGATATTTCCCTTGTTGCAGGATTTCCACTCTCTGTGCTCTTCTGATGTAGGAATTTCAGGGACTTAGAATATTGTGATTGTCACTGGAATGGTGTGAAACCCTTCCTCACCCAGAACATATTTGCCCAACAGGGTGAAGGGATAATCCTTCTTTGTGACCAGGATTACAAAACCTGTGTTACACACTTGGAAAATTACAAATCCATTGGAGGGCTCAAATTCACTGACAATTTTGACAGCAGGAAAAAAGCCAAATTTCATTTTTTTACCTTAAATAACAGCCTTAAAATCCGTCCTGGGTTTGGGCAGTGATGTCAGGGCAGTAGTTGAGGAAGTCTGTGCTGATCGCAGAATCCCAGAATGGTTTGAGTTGGAAGGAACCTCCAAGATCACCTCATTCCACCCCCTGCCAAGGGCAGAGACACTTTCCACTATCCCAGGGCGCCCCAAGCCCTGTCCAACCTGGCCTTGGACACTTCCAGGGATGGAGCAGCCACAACTTCTCTGGGCAACCTGTGCCAGGGCCTCATCACCCTCCCAGGAAACAATTCCTTTCCAACATCACTGCTAAATTCACCCTCTGGCAATTTAAAGCCATTCCCTGTGCCCTGTCCCTCCATCCCTTGTCCAAAGTCCCTCTCCAGCTCTCTTGGAGCCCCTTCAGGCCCTGGAAGGTCACAGTGAGGTGTCTTTGGTGGTGGCCTCAGCAGTTCTGGGTTAAAGGTTGGACTCAATCATCTTGGGGGTCTTTTCCTACCTAAACAATTCCATGATTCTCCAATCATGGAAGGACCATCAACTCTTTAGTGCAACCTGCATTCCCTGCAGTCCTAGAGTCACTGGGGACATCCCAGGTGGTGTTTCCTGGTTTTCCAGAGGAGGCAGAGGTTGGAGAGAAGGATTTTCTAAATACCCAAGGCAGAAGGCAGGAAGGAAAAGTGAGTGCAGACCCCTCTGTTCTGTGTAGGACCCCCACCAATGTCTTGTTTTCAGAGCTCACATCCACCTCACACAGAGCATCCCCATTTCCTGGGGTGGAAAATGAGGGACATGGCTGAACTGCAAGTGCTGGAAGCAGAGGACAGGGAGGCCTTTCCCAGAAAGCAGCTCCATCACTGCTCTGTGCTTCCCCTATTCAGTTTCCTCAGAAATCACCTTTGTTTTTTTTCCCTTCATGTTCAGTAAAGGTTCCTAAATCTCCTTGCAATCAAGTAGAGACTCCAATTCATTATTTCCCAAAGATCTTTGTCCCTGAGGACTCCCCTACACAGAGAGTTCCAGAAAAACAAATCCAAACCAAACGGAGGCACGGCCGTGTCACAAATTACTTGGAAGAATTTCAGACCTGTGTTTTCAATCTATTTCAGAATTAAGGTGACCTGGATGCAGCGTGGTTCACTTCCCTTTGGCTTGATCAGAAAGGCGTGTCTGGGAATGAAATAAGCTTGGCTGAATTAATGCCACCTTTGATCCTCATTAAGTTTGGACACCCAGGCCTTTAGGCCAGCCTTAGTTTTTCCACCAAAAAAGTCAGTGCTGAGGGATGAGGAAAGCTTGGAAAGCTGCAGAGAAACTGCTGGAAGAACATCCAGGCTGAGATAATATTTTTTGCTAAAACCTGTCACCAGCAAATTCTGCTCTGTGGCACCATGGACACTTTCCTGGGAACCACAGAATGGTTGGGTGGGGCTTGGAGAGACCTGGGATAGTGGAGATGTCCCTGACCATGGCAGGGTTTGGAATGGGATCATCCTGAAGGTCCCTCCCAACCCAAATCATTCCATGATTCTGTGACACTGAGAGAGCAGGCATCTTGTCTTTCTCTTTCCCACTGATCCTTGAGTGCCTGTCTAGGACAAGACCTCTCAAATATTCCCAGATTTTGCTGAGCACCAGGATATTGCCTCCACCACAGTCCTTCCAAATGAAATTCAAGTTAAACCTCACTTCAGCACAGACTGATGCAGGTTTGCACAATGACTGTACAACCTCAGCAACTGGACTGGCAGAGAAATGCCATGGAAATCTAGGAAATGTTGCTCCCTCTGCACCTTTCCTACGTGAGTTTGGAACAGCTGCTAAATGTTTGTTTTTTGGGTTTTTTTTTTGTTTTGTTTTGTTGTTTTTTTTTTTTAATTTGTCACATAGAATCAAGCAGGATCATACAAAATCTACATTTTTCTTCACAAGCTTTACCGGATGTTTTATTTATTTTACCTTAAATCAGGTTAGATAAAGAGGCTGAGCCCTTTCAACATCCCTGATGTTGCCTTCTAGATCAGGACACCAAGAAGATGAAAAATGGGAATATCAGCTGATTTCTCATGGAATCACCACAGGAAATCTGGGATGTTTGTCATCTGTGTCAGCAGAAATCACTGCCTGGCATCGCCTCTAGCAAAAGAGTGGAGCTGTGCTGGCCAAAATCTCCAGAGTGAAATAGAGGAGATGGGAGAAAGGAAAACAAACAGGGGGAAGTCAGGGAGGTTATTCTGAATTCCTTTGACCCAGTGAACTCAGGCAGAGCTGCCTCTCCAGGAACTGGACATATTTAGTGCCTTTTTTCCAAAATCAGCATCCCATGGATGTCACAAACCTAGACATCAGCTCTGTTTGCCACTCATTGGACCCAAGTCCTCCCAAACTTTCCAATCTGTTCAGGGCACAGAAGAAAAATCAAATTTTCTGCCCCTTTTGACAGTGAGGTGGCTTTAGGCATCCACTTTTTTCTGCTTTTATGAGAGATTCTCCTCACAGCTCATGAAGTCATTGCATAATGTGGATTTCCTTGCAATTCTGGCTATCAGGAGAAATCAAGGAATTTTGTTTCCCCTTCCTGCTCAGCCATTTGTCTGCACCTTTACTTTTTGTTTGCTGAAATCTGGGTGTGATCACAGAGTCCAAAGCTGCCAATGCAGCACCTTTGCCATGGCATGAGAAAAGCTTGGGGGCAAAAAAATAAAAAGCAATAACGAATAATTTTCAAAATAAATAAAATAAGAGAGCCCTGAAATGCTCAGGCCCTGTCATGAAGGACTTTAATAAATATTCAGAGCTTGTCCCTCTGCTGCTGAGGCTTTACCTCTCAGAAAGTGCAAGGTGTCAGTCAGGATTTTCTCTGCTGAAAGCAGGAACCCAAATCTCTATGGAAACCAGAAGGAGGTGACGGTGCCTATGGAAAGTTTTTCTGCATAGATTCCCATCCTCACAGTTTACATTTGCTGGAGATTTTGCTGCCACTGTAGTTCTGGAAAAGATAAAAAATGTTTTGTCTTCCTTGGACTGCAGATTCTGACATTGTTCCCTCTCCTTCCTTCTCCCTCTGCCAGCCTCAGTCAATGAATCCTTTGGTTTAACTTATTTCGTGCCACATTAGAAAAGATTAAATTACTGATGTAGGTGAAAAATGAATCCAATCCAATGAATCCCTTCCACAGAGGATGTCAGGATCTAATGGGGATTTGCAGCCTGACAGGATGGATTTGAACAGGGAGGTGCAAGCAGAGGGGATTTTTGGGAGTGGACAGGGTCCCCACTGCAGCACAACTATCTGTGGGAGAACATGAAAAAGGAGTTTTTCAATTCAAAAAGTATCGGATCCTGACTTCATTCAGCCCTGACTTCTTGGAAACACAGCCCCAGATTTTCCTGTTAGGCAGCTGATCTCAGAACCCTCCAGCATCTCATGCTGAGCATCCCAGAAGAGCATCCTGCTCACAGTTCCTTTTCTTGCCAGAAGCCAAGCCAGGAAACAAAGGCCTTGGAGCTGCTCTGTGGGTGGGTGGTTTCCCTTTCTCTTTTGTTGCTCAGTTTCCAGCTCTTGAGCAAGACAAAATAGAGAAATTGTTGAGTTATTCAGCTTCTGAGGAGATGAAGGGGTGAGTTCACCACTGGAGAAAAGTTCAGGAGTTGCTCTGTGCCTGCCATGGTGGAGCCTGGGGTTTGAAATGGAGCTTGGCTGGGCACAGGGTTGAAAGATTAGAGACAGATCTTCAAATTAAAAAGCTCCCACACAGCAGATGTGTGGAAGGCAGAACTGGGGGGTGCCAAGAGGGGACAGAGTGAAGGATCAAGGGACAGATTTCACAAGCTGGGTGGATATAAAAAGCACCGTGACGTGGCTGTGACGACCACGCAGTGACAGTGGAGGTGACAAACCACGAGGACCTTGGCCCTGCTCCTCACAGAGTCATTAAATCCCTGCCAAAAACCAACTGCAAACCAACGGGAGCTGCCACACCTGGGGCAGGGGTTTAATAAATGTCCCTGCAGGAGACACTGGGAATGGTGTCAGCTCTAAATCCTGCTGCTCCTTGGTCCTGAAACACCATTCACAACCTGTCCCCTGCTGTGAAGATTTCCCTGCAGCTCATCCCATGCCTGGGAAGGGAAGGGGCCTCCCACCCATTTGCTGTGATAATGCCTGAAAGTGCCAGAGGTTTTCATGGAATCACAGAGCTGGAAGGGACCTTGGAGACCATCTTGCTCCAACCTTTCTGCCATGGGGCATCTCCCAGTAGGCCAGGCTGCTCAAACCCACATCCAGCCCAGCCTTGGACACTTCCAGGGATCCAGGGGCACCCACAGCTTCTCTGGGCAACCTGTGCCAGGGCCTCACCACCCTCACAGGGAAGAATTCCTTCCCAGTATCCCATCCA
>VYZP01049950.1:0-17687 GCA_013400635.1 Hypocryptadius cinnamomeus
TTTTTAAATTTTTTTTTTATTTTTTCCTTCCCAAGGAACTGAAATGCTGCATTTTCCCCATGCAAAATCCATGGAAGGAAGGCAAATCATTCTGGATTTCCTGGAAATAATATGGTAAAAGTGAATTTTGGTGGATTTGCTCCTCCAGCTGTGGGCAGTGCTGGGCAATCTGTGTTTGCTGCTGTTGTTTTAAAGGTGATTTACCAGCATGAAAAATGATCTGTTGAGCCTGATCCTGGCGTTTATTTATTCCAGAGCATTATCAAATCCACATTATCCATTGTTTAGCTGTAATTAGGCTGGAGCAAGGTTTGCTTCATTCATGTTCTCATCCCATCCATTTTTCAAAGTGTCACCTTAATCTGCTGTAATTACTGAGCGCTTCACACTTCCAGTTGGTTTTGAAGCCCATTAAAAATCCAATTAATGCAAAACTTGGGAATTCCTGCCTTGCTGGAGCCCTTGGCTTGGGAATGAAGTGGTTTGGCTTTGGCTCCGTGCTCTGCAAGGATCACTCGTTTATCGAAAGCTCGTCAGCCCCTGCGGCAGAGCTGCTGCTAATTGGGTGCTTGGACTTCACGAACTTCCCAAGCAAAATAATGCCCTTGCCCGTGAGTCAACCAAAAGAAAATGTCTAAGGAGCTCTAACCAACACACCGAGTCTAAACACCATTTGCTTAACTCACTCAAGGCAGAAGAAGCCATTCTCAACATGTTTAGTCAGTTTACCAGTAGACAAATGGCCAATTCCAGAAAATATCCCTTCAAAACTGTCACGATTCATTTTGAATCCAGTAGATGGTTAGAGTGGTTAGACCAAATTCCTTCCTAAGGCTCCTTATGAACCTCAAGAATTAGAAATTCTTAGCTCAGTAAAAATGAAATTTTATATAGTGTTTAGTCTTCCTAAGTCAAAACAAAATAAAGGTAAAATAACAAATGTAACCCCAAATCACATTATACATAGAAATGCAACATCTTAGTACAATTTCACAGCAGTGATAGCCATGCCATCCAACCAAGTTCCATTACAATTACCACAAAGAATTTTTTCATTTGTGAAGACAAAATCTAGCCCACCATCCCATCCAATGTCAAAAGAAACATTAAGAAACTTTCTTTACTAACACCCAACATAACAATAGTAAGAGAGCAAAGACACAGAAGGAAACGATCTTTTAGTCAGTATAATTGGGTTGAATTTCCAGTTAAGCCGAGTCTGATAAAGTTTCAGTGTTGCTCCTGTTTGTCTGCTCCTGGCTCTGGTCACATTCCCAGGAACAATCCTCAGTGTCCCAACTCTCTGATCTGGATCTTGCTGCTCACAGAACACTGTGACCACAATAAAATTCATCTTCCCACTTCAAATTCCATCATCTCCTTATCCAGAGGTCCCTGATTTTTTCTCACACATCCCCAAATGTCTTTCTCACAGCACCTGCAGAGTTTACTGCCCCACCCGTGGCTTTGGTGTCCATGATTTTTCTCCTCTCCACAATTATTTCCCATGGCTTTGTTGTCCATGATCTGGTTCCTATCCACAATTATTTCCTGTGGTTTTGTTGTCCATGATTTGTTTTCTCTCCACAATTATTTCCCTGCGTCTCTGGCTTATCCAGGAGCAGCAAGCTCAGCTTTCCACCCTTCACTCTGTTCTTGGCCAGCACCTCAAAACTCAAAAATTCCATTGTTCCCACCTCTCCAGAGAACTTTTTCCCTCCTCTGGCCAAAATTCTGGCTTGTAGCCAACTTATTTCCATGGGATCACGATCAGCAGGGATCAAAATAAAAGGAACGGTCCCCCAAGTCCTCCTCACCAGCTGAAGGAGAATCACAGAACCATGGAACGGTTTGGGTTGGAAGGGACCTCAAAGCCCACCCAGTGCCACCCCTGCCATGGGCAGGGACACCTCCCACTGTCCCAAGTTCCTCCCAGTCTTGTCCAACCTGGCCTTGGACATTGCCAGGTCTTTTCCAACCTTGATGATCCTAACATTCCATGATTCCAACATCACTTCCATGTGCAGAAGTGGTTGTGGGAAACCAGACCTTGACACTTTTGGCACAATCCTGGGAATTAAGATGGAGTGAGGTTGGGTTGATGAAGCCACTCTATCACTGCCTTTATCAGCAGGACAGAAGGAAGAGGAAAAAAAGGAGGAAAAAACTCATTTTGGGGTTCTTGAAGTTGTCCTGTGCAGGGCCAGGAGTTGGACTCGATGATCCTTGTGAATCCCTTCCAACTCAGGATATTCCATATTTAGGGAGAGAGTGATTTCCTAGGACACATCACTGATTCCAGGCACTGCTGGGCTCTGGAAGGGACTCGATGCTGACAGAGCAACCTGAAAATCCTTTTAAATTCTTGTTTTCCCTGATTAAACTGATTCTCACAGAGGATAAACACAAAATGTTGTGGGAAAAAAAGTCTATTTCAGCTGATTTCCGGATGAAGAGTTGCTNCTGGAATGGGATGGGATGGGATCAGCTTTTCCATCCCAAACCATTGTGGGATTCCATGGAATTCTCCTCAGTGCCTGCCAGCAAAGGCTTCTCTTTAGGGCTCTGTGAAAATCCCTCTGGGAAGAGGCTCAGACACTGAAAATTCCCTTGTCCTTGTTGGAGTTTGAACTGGAGCACATCCATAGAAAAGCCAAGTCCTTCATGCTCTGCCTGTGGAGTGGTGCTTCCCACATGGAGAGGGAAATTGGAGCAATCTGTTCCCAGAGCAGAAACCTTAACCCAGTAAAGGGAAATAAAACCCCACACAAAGAAATTGCTACTGTTACAGTTGTTTTATTGGCAGGAATGAAATATCCCACTCCAGCTATTCTGTTGTTGGTTTTAAGGATAACTTGGTCCTTTAGGGAAGGAATTGGGAATAAATAGAGCAGATTTATCCAATGTCAGAGAAATATAAATCTTCCCTACTTAAGCAGAGTGAGCATTTGCTGCTTTTCCTGTAGCCAGCCTGGAAAGTGTCCTGGAGGGCATCACTCACAAATCAGACTTAAATAAATCGAACCCAAACTGCTCCTTCCATGGGAAAACTGTCCACTGTCCATAGCCAGGAAGAACCAGATTTTGGGACGCTTGCAGGGTGAGGAGCCCTGAGTTGTGGTGGAGCACTCAGGTATCCCATTGGCAAGACCCGTTGGCAAGAAGGACACACAGAGAAGCCTGGAGTGATTTGGGTTGGAACAGACCTTAAATCCCATCTCATTCCACGCCCTGCCACGGAAAATCCTCCAATATCCCAGTGTGTGGAAAATCCTGCTGGGAAAAGCCAGTGTCCATAAAGGAGACAGAGGAGTCCTGGAACTTCATTCCAATAAAGGAGGGAGTCCCCTGGGGTTTTCCCCTCGAGGTTTCAGAGGTGCAGCCTCCTTTGATTCCGAGCTCCTGCACGTTCCCTCTTCCTTCCCCCATTGCTGAGGTACCAGGAAGGTGCAGCCCCCCCAGCCCCCTGCCCCACATCCCCCCCTGAACCTGGCATTTCCCCAAAGTTCAGAAATTCCTCCTTGTGCAGCCCCATTTGGTCAAACTGTCCAGGCTCTGGGACAAACCTGGGCTGGAAGTTCATCCCAAAGCTCAGAAACTCCCATTTGGCTGTTTCAGGAGCTGAACTGTCCAGGCTCTGGGACAAACCCATGGATGGAAGTGGTGACAGATATCAAGCCCCATATTAAAGCTGTTCCCACCCATCCCTCACCCAGGAAGTGTTTGTGAAGACATCGATGCACATCTTCCCTATAGATCACTCCTCTTCCCTATCGATCCCTCATCTTCTTATTTCTCGATTTGCCTTCACAAACCCTTGTTATTTTTAACGTCACCTTTTCTGACAGCCTGCAATGTTTGGAGCACCCCTTCCTGACTTTTCCAGCCTGGCCCCTGCCTTGGGCGTGCCAAGGAAATCCTGAGATCCAGCTCAGCCTAAAGAGCCAGTGCCAGCTCCTGCCAGCCCAGGAGCACCAGAGCTCCCTGTGGAGGAGCCGTGGCTCCTGAGAGCTGAGGTCTCCCATCCTTTCCTCCTGCTGAGAAGCCCAAATCCTCGTGTGATGGATCCACCCACCCGTGCCCGGCTGTCCCTGTGCCCTGGTTGGATTTTGTGCACAGCAAAGCCCAAAGGCGGCAGCTCTGCTCCCTGGGCTCCTGCCCCAGGGATTCCAGTGCCACAGGGCTCTGGCCATGGCCTGCTCTGAGCACACAGCCCTGATCTCCACCCCTCTGGGCTGAGAATTAACGGGGTGAGGATCCCAGACATAAATTCAAAGGGGGATGATCGAGCATCCCCTTGGGGTTGGCTCTCACTGCCGTGCCCACGGCATCTCAGCTTCTGTCACCAGCTTCAGAAGGCGTTTCTTTGCTTCTCCACTCATCCTTTCTGTTTGACCTGAATTCTGAGGGTGCCAGGGCCATGGGGGTCCCACTGAATTCTCAGAGCAGCCACAATCCCCTGAAGGATCCCCCTGTAAAATGAGCTCCCCTGTCCGAGTCCATGGCCAGCACAATCCCCTACTCAGAAATAATTTATTAATGATCCAATAATTGCTGAAGTGCTCAGGAGCACCTCTGACCACTCTGCTGTTAGAAAACCATACAAAATTTAAAATTTTTTGTAACTTTAGTCACTCTTGTTCTCCTTTGCCCCGACGGAAACGGAATTTTAAGTTTCTTTTCCAAGGACTGTTCCATCCCTCAAGGCTTGGTGAGCTGAACATCTCAGCAGAGTGGGAGCAGCACAGAAGATCCACAGAAGATGATGACCATCAACTCCAAACATCGCCCCTGGCATGGCCAGAGATACCTGGTCCAGAAAAGATTGGTAAGAATGAGAACCTAATTAACATCACAGGCAGAGGGATCAATAACCAACAGGAAACCAAATACTAAGAACTGCACGACTTGGGACCAATGAACACTGAAAAAATGAATTTCTCTGGGTTTTGAGTGTACAAAATACATGAAAAATCAAGTAAAATGAATGTGTGATGAGATGATTTTCTCTGCACAACCTGGGCAGTGTGCGGATGAAATGATTTCTGTTGCACATCCTGGCCAGAATAAAGTAATGTCTTGATTCTCTAATCCTAAAAATATTGGAGAGTTTTTATTTTTCCCACACTTTTGGTGACTCTTGGGTTCCCCATCATCCAGGACTGGCAGAACAAGAGGTGTCTGTGTAGCCAGGGACTCTCAATGAATTTCTGCTCCATTAATTACTCCAGCCTCCCTCCCAGAGCTGTGCACTCTCCTTCTGGAGTCGTAAACCCTGGAAAAAAATCCCTTTCCCCTGTTGGTTTTTCACAAAATCCCTCTCTCCTTCATAGGCTTCCAGCTGAGGCAGAGGAAGTTGGTCCATGCACCAGACAGGGGAAAAAAAATAATGTCAATTTTATTTTATTAAGAAAAGCAGTATTATGGAAAAAAATATCCAGCCTGCTTGAACATCATCCTCAGGTGCCCTTTATTTTTCCATGAGTTGGGAGTAGTGATCCCTACAAAAAATTCCTCCTGCCCTTTGGGACTGCATTAAGTGGTGCCTGAGCAAGTTGCAGCTGCTGCCTTATCAAGAAGATAAAGGTCTTGAGAGGTTGGATGGGAAAGAATTGGGAGAAACTTGGGCTCTGTCTGTGCTGGAGGGCAAATTCCTCCAGTTTGTGCCTTTTCTTTGTCCTTGTGTGTCTTGGAAGTGAATGGCCATGGCAGGGAATTGGTATCCAAATAAAAATTCCAGGATTTATCACAAAGGATTGGGATCAGCAGGTCCCGGTCCCTCCTGTTGGGTCAGTGCCACCCCCTCGTTGTGGGGCTCAGCCCACTCAGATTTGGTCACTTTGTGTCCAAAGAATTCCAACATCGGCAGGATGGGCTGGGAATATCCAGGTTTGCAGCCCTTGGCCCTGCAGGATTCCCAATCCCAAATCACAAAACTCTTGTGGAGCTACTTTGGGATTTACCTCCGTGTTTGAATGATCTCAGTGCTTTCACTCCCCCATCCAAAAGGGACTATTCCCAATTTTCAGGCTGGAGGTGTCCCTGGCAGGGGGAACGTGGAATACCAGTTTGTCCCAGTTTGCCCAGTCTCCAGCAGCATTTTAACCCTTCTGCAGGTGGGACAGACCAAACCCTGCAAAGCAAAGTCCCAAAAAATGCCACTGAGCACCCTCCAGGTGACACGGAGAGGAGGGGACAGGAGCTCAGGGACACGGTGTCACGCTCACAGCCAGCATTAATGCCATTCTTTAATTAATTAAAAATTAATCAGGCAGATTTTCCCCATGGAAAGAGTGCTCAGGCCTTGGAACTGCCCAGGGAGGTTTGCAGTGCCCATCCCTGGAGGTGCCCAAGGAATTCCTGGAGGTGGCACTCAGAGCTCTGGGCTGGGGACAGGGTGGGCATCAGGCACAGCTGGGACTCGATGATCTTGGGGCTCTTCCCAGCCTCAGAAATTCTGGGATTCTGTGTTAATGACTTCATTGCCACTGATCAGACCCAATTTCGGGGTCTACAGTGAAAATTCATGGACACCAGGAGCACAAAAGCTGGAAAACTGCTGGTGGTGAGGCTGGACGGGTCTGTCAGGAGAAGGGGTGAGGGTGCCCTGCTCACCATTTCCAAGAACCTCCACGTGACACCATTCCCAAGGAGAGGCCTCTTCCTTCCAGGAATAATTCAGGATAATATTTAGCACCCAGACCTGGAAAAACTCAGCCTGGAAATAAGGTAGAAATTTTAACCAGAGGTGGAATTCTCCACTCAGATTTTCCATGGTTCTGATGCCTCTTGAAGGCCTGAAATCCAGTTTGGATCTGCTGGTGGGAGCTCTGGATTTAGCAGGAACTTCAGGGGGGAAATTTTAGGAAGGGGCTCTTGGAGGGGAATGAGAGAATCCACCCCATGGACCAGCTCAGCTCACGTGATGATTTTTAATTTGTGACCTCTGACCCCCCAAATGGCCCATTTTTAACAGCTTTAAATCAGAGGAGTTTTAAATAGTACAGCAAATATTTTAAAATAAGAACCTGTGATGCATTTAAGGAATCTGAGCTTTGAGGGTAGCAAAACTTGAGGAATTTTCTTGGATTTCAGCAGTGGACAAGATCAGAACAACAGTTTTCCTGAATATTTCAGCTCCTGAGGATTTTCCTTGGATTTCAGCAATACCCAAGATCAGAACAACAATTTTACTGAATATTTCAACTCCTGGTTAAATGCCTCTACATTGGCAAAATTCCTAAAGGCCTTGGCCAGGTTTTTGATCCTTTAACCTCCAACATTCCAGGTTATTTCCACAATCTCTGAGTTCCAAATAATGAACTTTATTATTAGATAAACACCTGGCTCCTGTTTTCATCCTTGCTCCTCTCCCTGCACCAACTGTAACGTTCCTTAAAATCCCAATTTTCCACTCACTGAAGTGTGGCAGCCACGTCCCATTAAAAGAGTTTTACCAGGAAAATTATCCATGCCTTTAAATAGGTCATGCATACATTTAGCATATGTTACATTATTCTCCACGTGCAGCCAGTCGTGCTGGATAATTGAAAATTTCTGGAGTCACAAGCAAATAAAATCATTCCTCTGATCATTAATAAGCAGGAAGTGTGGGAAAAAAAAAAAGAAGCAGGGGGATGAAAGAAGAATTAAATTTGGTGGGAAGTTCCAGAAGAGTTGTGCCCAATGGTCATTCCAAGTGCTGATGGAACTGATGTTTAAAAATAAAGGTGCTGTTGTTATCCCTGAGTGCACAGGGGAGGATTCCTTGGGATCTTCTGTTACCTGCTTGGGTGGGATGGGAGCTCCAAACCTCCCTGGGCAGTTCCAAGGCCTGAGCCCCCTTTCCATGGGGAAATTCCTGCTGTGCCCACCCTGAGCCTGCCCTGGCCCAGCCTGAGGCCGTTCCCTCTGCTCCTGTCCCTGTTCCCTGGGAGCAGAGCCTGACTCCACTTCTAAAAACAAGGATGAAGGAATTTTTATATGGGCAGCCAGCACCAGGACAAGGGGGAATGTTTTAAACTGCCAGAGGGCAGGGATGGATGGGAGATTGGGAACTGGGAGTTCCTGGCTGGGCTGGAATTGCCAGAGCAGCCGTGGCTGCCCCTGGATTCCTGGCAGTGCCCAAGGCCAGGTTGGACACTGGGGCTGGAGCAGCCTGGGACAGTGGGAGGTGTCCCTGCCATGGCAGGGGTGGAATGGGATGAGATTTAAGATTCCTTCCCACCCAAATCATTCCATGACTCCATGATTCCATGCAGTGGAGTGACACTAAGACAGTCTGGAGACACTTCCATGCTGTCCATCCCCATCCCAGCAGCTGAAACTCCACCTGGATTTTACAGGAGCCTGGAAGCTGAGCCACAGCTGGATTAACTGCTGATGGCTATTCCAAACCTGCCCACAGGGCAGAGCCCAGACCTGGCCCCACGCCTGGCAGGAGAGCTGTTGATCCCACAAATAGCAGGAGTTCCCCTGTGCTGTCCCACATGGATTCATTTTGAGTGATTTCTCCATCTGACTGACCCACGGCTGTTGGTCTGTGCTGCTGTGAGATTCAGAGCCATAAAATAATAACTTTATAAAGCAGGTCTGGGATGATGAGTATGAAAACTCCCTTGCCTTTCCCCTTCAGGGAATTGTTTGACACAGCCCCGTTCCCCACTCCACTCCATCTCCATTCCAAAGGGTACCAGCAGAGCAGAAAATCATTTAGGATTTCACAGGAGCTTCATTTCTGGAAGGTGCCTCTGAGTTCCCTCATCCATGGTCACACAGAGAGAAGGTTTTGGAGTGGCAGCAACAATCTGTGCTCACTTCCAGGGAGGGATAATCCAGGGAAAGATGTGATTCTGACAGGACTCACTGAGGAACAGCTCCCTGAGAGAATTCCAGGCACCCAGGGAAGAAATCGGGGCCACATTTCAACCAAGTTCCTCAATCACCCCCCTAATTAACTCAGGAACTTCCATGGCCTTCATCACCACAATCACCTGAGTGCTGTCATTAATGAGTTCATTAAGGTTGATGAGCTTTGTGTGATTTTGGCTGTGAGGGGAAGCTCTGCTGGGAAAACTGAGGCACGAGGCAGAGGGACAGTTTGGTGTCACACCAAGACTGAGCCAGAAACGAAGCAGGTTCAGGGCCACAACTGCACAAATTTATTTGTTTTCATCCCTGAGGATTGATGAGCAACATAATTAAACATCATTAATTAGGATTCTCTGCCCCAAGGTGAGGAATGCACCAAAAACCTCCACGTGTACCACAACTCTCAGGAACCAAAGCACAAAAATGTTTTATTTTCATGTGTTTTGGGGTTTTGGTGGCAATGGGGCTGCAGAGATCTGTGGGAAGGTGACAAAAGCTTCTCCCATTCCTGACGGAGCCAATTCCAGCGGCTCCAGGTCAAGGCTGAGCCCAGAAGCAACACTGGCAGGGTTTTGGGAATAAAAGAATAAAGAAAGGGGGAGGATCCCATGGAGAATCCCACCCTGGAGTAGGGTCCTGGCAGGATTCAGGGAGAGAGGAGCAGGGTCCTGGAAGGACCATGGAGAGAGGAGCAGAGTCCTGGCAGGATTCATGGAGAGAGGAGCAGAGTCCTGGCAGGACCATGGACAGAGGAGCCTCCTCTGGAGCAGAGTCCTGACAGGATTCATGGAGAGAGGAGCAGGATCCTCACAGGACCATGGACAGAGGAGCCCAGCCTGGAGCAGGGTCCTAGCAGGATTCATGGAGAGAGGAACAGGGTCCTGGCAGGACCATGGAGAGAGGAGCCTCCTCTGGAGCAGGGTCCTGTCAGGATTCATGGAGAGAGGAGCCCACCCTGGAGCAGGGTCCTGGCAGGTTTCATGGAGAGAGGAGCAGGATCCTCACAGGACCATGGACAGAGGAGCCCAGCCTGGAGCAGGGTCCTGGCAGGACCATGGACAGAGCCCAGGTTTGCTGGAGGATTTGTGACTCTCCAGGAGATCCAGGCTGGATCAGCCCATTCCTGAAGGAAACTCAGGATTTTACACCACCTTCACCTGTGGGGGTGGGAGGTTTTAGTCATTTTCCAGGTGTGAACCTTCCACTTCCTCCAGAAATTCTCAAGACATGGAGTTCTGACTCTTGCCAAAGGAAATAATTATCAGGGCTGAACAATTATAATTTTTTTGGCCTTTTTATCTCCCAAGCCTAACCCTGCTGGAGCCAGCTCTGATTTCCCATTCCCAGTTGTTTTGGGGTTTTTACTTAAGATGAAAATGGTTTAGAGGGTGTGAATAAAGTCCTGGCTCCTTGGGAGAATTGTGCAAACAGATGAAGTGGGAAAAGTTCCTAGAAGGAGAAATGTGTGAATTTATCCTGACTGTAAGAAGGGATCTTTATCCTTGGAGATATCCAGAAATAAACCGGCCTGAACTCTGGGTTGCCTCATTTAACTTTGCACTGCTTTGAGAGGGAGGTTGGGTCCAAGGAATTCCATAAATCCCTTCCAACAGAAATTAGGCTCTGATTCCAAGAATTTAAAATCTGGTCAAAAACCGGGGATAGCAAAATCCTGATGAAGTTACTTCATGTGGGGTTTGGGAAATATGAAATAAATCCATCAAGGATTAGTTCATCTTTTCCATGGCAGATGGAAAAGTCCAAGGTTGGATGAAGTTTGGAGCAACCTGGGATAGTGGAAGGTGTCCCTGCCCTTGGAATTTAAAGTCCCTTCCAACCCAAACAAATTTGGGATTTTCTGGAGCCAAACTTCTCAGGACAAGCACCTGTTATATCCCAGATTTCTGCTCTGGAGTTCTTTCTCTGATTAATTCCCAATATAAATAGGAGCTTCCCAAGGCAGAGCATTCCCTCTCTACATCCCAGGAAATTCCTGCTCAGCACACAGGACATTCCAGAGCAGCTGCAAATCAGGGATGAATCCCAGCATCTCCACATTTAGGGACAATTCCCTGTGGGGAACAAACTCAAATGTTCTCCTTAAATGAGATAACTTAGATCTGCTCCATTTCCCTTATCTAAGAACCTGTTCTCTTATCTGAAAGATAAAAAGGTGTTGTAATTTATCCAAGATAAAACCAGGATGGAAATTATCCTTTGCTTCCACAGCCTTAATTACTCTTTCCTTCAGAATGAATTTGGAGGCTAAGCAGAATATTGAGTTATCCAATCAATTCTGGAGCTTCCCAGGCCCTTCCCAGTGTGTTTTTTTTTTCTGTTTTTGGTTTTTTTTTTTTTTTTTTTTTTTTTTTTGTTTTGTTTTGTTTTGGGTGGTTTTTTTGGTTTTTGTTTTTTTTTAAATTTCAAACCCACCAAGACCTTGAGAGTGGTGTTTTTTTCTTTTGGGGTTTTTTCAGTACCAAAGGAGTGAAAAATGCAGCAAAATTAAAAATGCAGTTCTCCTCATGCAGCACTTGGAGATTTTCTTGCTTCTCCTATTGTGCAGCTTTGGCTGCATCCCTTTCATTCCAGAAGGATGGAGGGTTCCCACTCCTGGATTCCTTGTCCTTATGGAAAACAAAGGGAAATTCATCCAACGTTTGGGTTTTCTCAACTATCTCTAATTTTCATCCTATTTAACCCTTTTTATGTGCACACCCACATCACCTGTTGGCCACTCTTGTTTTCCTTTTGTCCTTTCTGAATGTAAAAATTGGACTTTCCAGACATTCCCTGCTGGGAATTCTCTGGTCATTCCCAGCTGCCTGTGGGGTGTTTCACCTCCTGGTGGGAATATTTTAGGAAGGAATTCTTTGCTGGGAAGATGGGGAGGCCTCAGGTTTCCAGAGAATCTGTGGCTGATCCCTGGAAGTGTCCAAGGCCAGGCTGGACAGGGCTTGGATCAGCCTGGGATAGAGTTTAGAGTAAATCCCACATGATGGGAATGGGATGAGTTAAACTCCTCATATCCACAAATTTCTTTGCTCCTTGACAAAGGAACCACCTCAGGTGATGTTCCAAGCTCTTGGGCATTGATGATCCCTGGGATATTCAGCCCTTTGTGGGTTTCCTGCAGGAATTCTTGGCCCATCTGTGGCTCCAGACTTCACCCTCCTCGGATTCTATCCCAAATTCCTGCCACTTTGGAGAAGGAGCACCTCTGCCCCACAAACCCCCTCAAAGTGGTGCCTCTTTGACCTCACTGATGGCTGCAAAATCTGACAAGAATCCAAGATTTCTGAAACAAGAGCAAAGCTGAATAATTAAATCAGGACAGCAAATTCCGAGCCCCGTGCCTCTGAAGTCTGGCTCAAATCCTAAATTTAACCCTTTCATCCCAGCAAGTGGGTGGAAACTCCCGATTCCAAATGCAAATAATCCAAACCATCTCTCGTGGAATGAGGAGTTGACCCACGTGAAATGTGGTCGTTAAAACTCCATAATTATCCTCAAAAAATTATTGTATGGGAGAGGATTTTTTCTTTCTTTCTACTCCCACTTGTGCATTTCAGGAGGGAAATCCTCTTTATTTTTCTGCTTTATGAATAATACAGGAATTAGATAAATAATTGATAGGTTGTTAATGAAGTGGCCAAATCGGCATTGCCCTCAAAATGCAGGAATTTGGATAGAATGTCAAAAGGCTTCCTAGGATATTTGGTATTTTAATTTATTGGGTATTTCCTTGCAGGAGCAACTCCATGAGACTCCATATCCCTGGCTCTCCATCACATCCACCACCAATTCCTTCCCCAGTTTCTCCAGGGAAACTGGTGGTTGCAAAAATCCAAAATTCCCTTCACACTCCATCACATGCACCACCAATTCCTTCCCCAATTTCTCCAGGAAAACTGGTGGTTGCAAAAATCCAAAATTCCCTTCAGGCTGACACTGAGAATGTCCATCATGGGCTGCTCCTCCCTGCTCATCCCATTGGAAAATGGGAAAATGAGGCAAAGGATGCTCCAAATGGAGCTTGTTTTCACCCAAGCTGAACTGAAACAGGTTTCCCTTTCGAGCCCAGCTTGCACAGATGAAAAAGAGGCATTAAAAAGGAGAAGGAAAAGCCTGACTCATCTGGAACAGGAATAGAAAAACATCTTGGCTGAAAAGAGATGAAAAAGGAGCAATTAATGTCTGGAATTCACCTGCAAATCTCGTCGCCGCGAGCTATTATTGTTCAAATTATTAGGCAGGTGTGTGAAGTGCCTCATAAACTGGAGAGAAATTAAAAGGCAGATTTTGCAGCAAACTCGGTGCTTATTACACAATTACAACCCCGTGTAAGAGCCAGGGGACTTTCCCATTGATTTCACCCCCACTACGCCTCCAAATGTACCTGATTCCAAATTCCACTCCATGTTAGGCCATTGCTATGGATCAGGACAAATAATTGGGTTCAGCGTGCAGGGAGGGTCACTGTCCTTGGCTGTCAAGGTGGGGGCTGTGCTCGGTGTTTGTCCCTTTGTTGTGGGACAGACGAGGGATGGGCAGAAGGTCACAGGCAGTGAAGTCACCATAGAGCCCCAGGAGAGGCTGAGGGAGGTGGGAAGGGCTGGAAAACTCCTGAGGGAGCTGGAAAGGGGCTCAGCCTGGACAAGAGGAGGCTCAGGGGGGACCTTGTGGCTCTGCACAACTCCTGCCAGGAGGGGACAGCCGGGGGGGTCGGGCTCTGCTCCCAGGGAACAGGGACAGGAGCAGAGGGAACGGCCTCAGGCTGGGCCAGGGCAGGCTCAGGGTGGGCACAGCAGGAATTTCCCCATGGAAAGGGGGCTCAGGCCTTGGAACTGCCCAGGGAGGGTTGGAGTGCCCATCCCTGGAGGTGCCCAAGGAATTCCTGGGGGTGGCACTCAGAGCTCTGGGCTGGGGACAAGGTGGGCATGGGGCACAGCTGGGACTCAGAGATCCTGGAGGGCTCTTCCAACCTCAGTGATTCCATGAGGTTTAGATTGGACATTTGGGAAAATTTCTTCAGCCTGGCACATGTACAGGGTGGAGTCCCCATGCTTGGAGGGATTTAAATCCATGTGGATGTGGCACTTGGGGACATGGGACAGTGGTGGCCTTGGCAGTGCTGGGGACAAGGTTGGATGAACTTTTCCAACCTTAATGCTGGGAGGGCTTTTCCAACCTCAGAGATTCCATAATTCTCTGGGAACCAATTCCAGGGCATCACCACCCTCACACCTTACACAACCTCAGTTGGGAATATTCCAAATCCTAATCCAGCTGCACAGAGTCCACCCTGCTGGAATTTCAGTAACACTTTCTCCAGACACCTCTAAGCTCCCTGTCCACAGCCAGCAATTGTCAGTGACACTCACAGTGCAATAGCCCAGGGAAGATTTAATTTGTTCCTCTCCAGCTTCCTGGGAAGTGTGAGACGGATCCCTTAGAGCCTTCCCAAGAGGTTCCATCCCATGTAATCCAGGAAGAAACCTCCAGCATCCCATCAGCTCCGCTCAAAACTGGATTAAAATAAAGATATTCCTTTTCATCCTTAATCACAGTGGATTCTTCTGGAAGGAAAACTGGTTCCTGCATGGATTTGGGGTTGGGAAGCAAAGCAGGATGGGGTGGTGCTGGATCCCCTGGCCCATGACCACTCCCAAGAAATTCCATGCCAGTGGAAACATCTCCTGCTGATAAAACCCACCCTGTGCTTAGTGTGGAGTGGCTGCAGTGAGGAGCTCCAGGAGCAATTTAATTGTTTCCCCCTGAGTGATGGAGAATGGAGAGGTTCCAGTGGGATTTCCTTTTATTCAGGGAAATAAACTCACTTTGATTGCCTTATTCCAAAGAATTCCCAAGCTTCATTTCCATACTGCAACAGGGGCAGCTTCAGCAGCAGGAGTGATAATCTCATTTACCAAGAATTCCCCTTTTTCCTGATTTTCCTGCTGATAATGCACAAGACACTCGATATTTTTGGAATGTCAGCCATCCTGGACTTATCCTTGTCCACTCCTTGTCTGTCCAACAGCCAGCCTTTGGGAAGGAGCATATTTTTCATGTGGTTTCTTGATGATTTCCAGGATGGAAAATTCAAATTTCATTGCCATTGTTGTGGCCACCCAACGGATTGAGCAGCCTCGTTTGTCACTGGTTAATTAAATGTGGCCCATTTCTTTCCCATTCTCCCCAGGGATTTGCTGTTCCCATGCCAGGGAATGTTGGCACAGCAGGGCACGAGTTTATTTTGATTATTTGACACCACAGGGCTGAGTTTGCAGCCAGAGCTGGGGGAGAACACACAAAACCAGGAACAGGAACATCCACACCCTGCTGAGGAACAGCAGCACCGTGGTCAGGAGCCAAATCCTGAACAATTCCAGCCTTCCGTGGCAGCCTTTGGAATGAGATGGGCTCCAAGGTCCCATCCAAGCCAAACCAGTCTGGGATTCTGTGGTTCCATAACCCAGCTCCAGGCAGGAGGTGTTGGGGGGTGAAAGGGACTCTGAGGACATCAAGGCCTTTCATGAGTTATAAAAATGATGGAGATGGAATTTTCCATGGACATGGAGCGATAGGAAAAGGGGGAATGATTTAAACGAAAAGAGAGTGGGTTAGATGGGGTGTTGGGAAGGAATTCCTGGCTGGGAGGGTGGGGAGGGGCTTGGATGGAATTGCCAGAGCAGCTGTGGCTGCCCCTGGATCCCTGGCAGTGCCCAAGGCCAGGTTGGACACTGGGGCTGGAGCAGCCTGGGACAGTGGGAGGTGTCCCTGCCATGGCAGGGGCTTGAGTAAATGATTTTCAAGTTCTCTTCCATCCCAAACCATGATTCCATGATTCCATGATTCCATGGAACATGAATGTTCCTTGTGGCGTCCCCACGCCCAGCCCCACAGGAACTCTTGGATCTGGTGCTGGTTTGCAGCTCTGGAATCAGCAAGAACCACCCTTTCCATGGGGAAATTCCTGCTGTGCCCACCCTGAGCCTGCCCTGGCCCAGCCTGAGGCCGTTCCCTCTGCTCCTGTCCCTGTTCCCTGGGAGCAGAGCCCGACCCCACTTCTAAAAAGGAGGAAGTGGGAATTTTTATATGGACAGCCAGCACCAGGACAAGGGAGTTGTCAGAGCCAGAAGGTCCCCTCTGCGCCTCTCATGGATGGAATTCCAGGCCCCTTCCAACCCCAGCCATTCCATGATTTTCCTGGGCACTCCCAGTGGCTGGGCTCACAGTCCCCTTTCTCAGCCATTCCTGGAAAACCTGAATCCTGAATTCCTGCATCCAGAGTAATAACCCACAGAACAAATTCAGCCACTAAACATCCCACAGACCATTCCCTGACATTATCCCGGGATGTTTTGATCTGGAAAAGAAACAAACCCCACAGAGAGAGCCAGCCTAAGGCACAGCCTAACATTAAGCTTGGCCTTAGAGCTGTGTGTATCCCACCAGCAGCACAAATTGTTTCATCCATATAAATATTTGGACATCAGGAGGATTCCTCTAAATCCCAAGCAATCCTGGGGAGCGGAGCTGGGCTGGAAGGAGGTTTGGTGTAATTTATAATAATTCTGAGATTTGAACTGCACCACTGAGGAAAACAGGTGTGGCTAACGGGTCTGTCACACTGATATTTATTCCAGAACTCCATCCCTCCCAGGCCTGGCCCTAAAATGGTTCAAATTTCCAGGACAAACTCCAGCTCACCAGGAGAGTGGGAAAACCACAAGGCAGATGCTGCTGGAAGCTGTGGGGGAGCTGGGGCCACTTAAAATGGGCCTTTGGTGGTGATTTGAAATTCCAGCATTTGCCCCAGAAAGGGAAAACCTCACTGGGATGGACTGAAATCCAAGGGCTGGGAATAAAGTCAGGAAGAGCCTGTGCTGGCCTGAAGGAAAGGATTTAGTGTTTGGGCTCCTGATTTGTTCCTCTGGTGGTTTGAAGGGGAAAAATCTGTGGGAAAAGGAAAAATTACATAAAACATTTCAGATCATGGGATTTTTTGAATAGTTTGGGGTGGGAGGATCTTAAAACTCATCTTATTCCACCCTATGGGACACCTCCCACTGTCCCAGGTTGCTCCAAGCCCTTCCAGGACACTTCCAGGAATGGGCAATTCACAATTTCCCTTTTTCAGTGCTTCCCCACCTCCTCCTGGTATGATTTGTTAATTATCTATAATCTGTTCCCACTCTAAACACACCCCAAATCCATCAGAATTACAAGACCAAGTGAAATTATTGAGTTTTCCCTTTGTTTTTAATGGAAGTTGGAAAAAGGAGGGAATACAGCACCACAGAACTCACCCACACCACGGGATTACTCAGGATTTTAATGGTGCTTAATGGTCTCCTTCAGTCAAACCTCAATTATTTGTGGACTTGCTCCCAACAGGGAGACAGAAAATAATTTGCTTCTGATTGGTGCTGGGTAAAATGGAAAAGCTGTCCAAGAGCTCCTGGAAGAAATGGCTGCTGGAATGTGGGAAGCATTAAAACCCTGGAATTTTTCTTATTTGGGTAAGACTAATTCAGATTGATTTGACTTATCTGTGATTAAGTTCAAAGTTGGTTTTATTTAGCTGCAATTTGTTCCCTCCACACCTCTGCACAATCCTCTAGATCTGAGAATTCCAATGGCTCCTCATGGCTGAGGGGAGGAAAGCACAGTCAGGGATAAGGCTGCCACTGCATCCCATAGGGAAGCACTGCGGGTGAAATCCTTGGGATCCAAGAGGATTTATCCCTGCCTTAGGTTGGAAATGCAAAATGTGCCTGGCTGTGTGTTCTGTCCCCATCTGTCAGAGC